>PVKP010051485.1:0-12891 GCA_004027715.1 Plecturocebus donacophilus | reverse complement strand
CCAATAATTGTGCTTAACAATGGAGACAGGAAGGAATAGGGGATGAAAATAACAAATAAGTAGGAAATAAAATACTGCATACTAGGTACAATGTACACTACTCAGGTGACAGGTGCACTAAAATCTCAGACTTTACTGCTAGCAGGATTGGTGCAGAGCAGCTGCGGGAGACAGTGGTGTTGTCCAAGAGGGTCCTGTGGACCAGTCCTCCTGCCTGTAAATTCTTCTTTTTACAGGCCTGCCTCAGAGGACTGTACAGGATCTAAAGTGTAAACTCAGGAACTACGATACACTGGCTGCACACGGGCAAGGCCGATGATGGCTGTGGGATGTCAGGCGAACTTTGGATCTAATCTTGGTTCCGACACTCACCAGCTAGGTAACTGAAGTCCCAGTGACCTCAGATGTAAAATGGTAAAATAATGATAAAATTGTTAACAACAACAACGAATGATTATATAACACACATTCCATGGGCAGGAACTGTTGCATATGTGTGTATGTGTATTCATTTAATCCTTCCAACAACTCAGTGAATGTTAAGCTGTTAAATTTTTGTTTTACAAATAGAGAAATTGAGGCACAGAAAAGTTAAATAACTTGACGTCTAGCTAGGAATAGGTCTGGGATTCAAACTGGGCGGTCTGGCTAAGTACAGCACTGTATCACCTGCCTCCCAGGGTTTGGGGTAGGTAAGAGGAGATAACACGGAAGAGCCCCCAAGCACTGCTGGTGCTTTTGCAGCATACATTTAATTGCTTTTATGATACTGCTGCTGGTTTTGCTATAAAGATAGAGCTCATTTTAGAAAAACATGAGCCCCAAAGGCATGAATAGCAACCCGACTTTCCAAATTATTCTCCTTCTTCTTTTCAACTGTTTTCCACACTTACATCCTTCTTTATAGCTTTGGGAATATTTTAATGCTTTTAAAATGGACAAGTCACAAAGTTTAGTGTCTACCTTGACCCAACATTTTTTAGTGGCATTTAAGAACCCAGAGAAATAGAGAGCACATGGCCAGGCATGGGAGCGTCCATATTGCCTGGGGCTTTGTATGCGTGTGGTTCTGTCAGTAACTCTACGTGTATGCAGACGGGCCTTTCTTAATAAAACCACTGTTGGATGGCTTGTTCTGTTTCTGTCTTCATTGCCTCCTCTATCCATCCTTGATAGGGAAGGATGCGAACTCACTAGTGTTATGCAATGCGAAGAGGTCAATATTAGCAAGGCAAATGAATTCTAGATGCTTTACTCTGAAGGGGATGAAAGATTAGAGTGAACCTTTTAGCAGGATGGGGAAGGCGGAGGCAGGTGAGGTGCTGAGGGTGCACCTAGGGATTGGCTCTATCTTGAGAGGGATGTACCTTAAATTTTGTACCCTAGATGCTCTGGCCTCACTGCGATCCCTGGCCCTGGGTTTCAGGACCCACTAGAAATAGGAGCTGTGGCCACTAACACTAAAGATCTGTGTGGCCTGGACCTCACCGAGAGCTGCAGGAAGAGGTGCTTTGCGGGGAGGGCACAGGCAGAGGTTGCTTGTCTGTGGGCCGCTAAGTGACTCCATGGACAAGACACTGTTTGTATGTTGGGCTCTGGGCTTTGTGCGTTTGGGATTGGCCAGTAGTTTTTCCTGGTGGCGTAGTACTTGTGTTCACTTTCACACTTTGAAGGATGTTGTGGACAAGACACCAACACATAAAGGAAATGAAATGAGATAAAATAAAACAAAATAAAGTACCCAAGTGACCCCTGCGTGGCAGCGTCAGCCTCCTGCTGCTGCAGTGGAAGGTGGCCTTGACTGTGCCCAGGAGTCACCTCTGTGTGGTGGGGGTCACCAAACAGTGCTCCACGGAGCATGAGCATTTGTGGTCCCACCTCTGATTGAACCCAGGTACCCTCAGTTTTACCAAGTTATATACATTGGGATCCTGAACATTTGCTTTAATTTTCCATATGCTAAGAAAAGAGTTTGAATCACTGTCCTAAGAGATATCTTATTAATTGCTTTTGAGGTCACCTCTTGACACCCAGATGGCCCAGCTTCCCTTTCTTGCTCTGATCTGTGCAGGACAAAGGAGTATTTGCCTCAGCTGTTAGAGTTGAGACCTGGCTGTTGTAGTCAGACAGACCTTACTCACTGTGTCTCAGGGATAACACCAGGGATGCACACATGTAAAGACTTGTGTGGAGGTGGCCTGATGCACAAGGCCTACCCATTCTCTAGGACTAGAAAATTCCATGCCACCCCAGCTTCCTATCCCCTGGGTACTGTTCCAGTTTCTACCCAGGAGCTCTCTTCAGCCCCGAGACAGTGAGACCTGGAGAACCTTAAACTTCACAGAAAGAAATTCCCTCTGCTTTGTCCCCAAGGTTTGGATTCTGTGTCAGAGTATCCCATGTGAGCCCCACTTCTTCCTAGGATGACCAGCATGGGCGTGTCTGTTCACTGCTTTCAGGGAAGACACTTCCTATGCACTGGGGTGTAGCCATAGAGATCCCTACAATGTAGTCCTCTGAATACAGCTCAGCTGTGTCCACTTGCAAACAAAATACCCAGCTAGCCACACCCACACACATCCTGGCAGGAGGTGCTCCCTCTTACTAGTTCACTGTCACCAGGGGCACCATACATTCTAGTTTTCCTGGGACAATTCCATTTTGTGCCTGTTGCCCAGGTGTGATTCTTAATAGCTCCCCTATTACTCCCAATGTGTCCTGATATGGTTTGGCTGTGCCTCCATTCAAATCTCATCTTGAATTGTAGCTTCCACAAATCCCATGTGTCATGGGAGGGACCCAGTGGGAGGTGGTTGAATCATGGGGGTGGGTCTCTCCCCTGCTATTCTCATGGTGGTGAGTGAGTCTCACGAGATCTGATGGTTTTGTAAAGAAGAGTTTCCCTGCACAAGTTCTCTTTCTTTGCCCGCCGCCATATAGGATGTGACTTGACTCCTCCCTCACCTTCTGCCATGATTGTGAGGCCTCCCCAGTGCTATGGGACTGTGAGCCCATTAAATCTCTTTCCTTTATAAATTATCTAGTCTTGGGTATGTCCTTATTAGCAGCGTAAGAATGGACTAATACATGTCCTATTTTGGGTGAGAAATTGTATGTCACTCTAATTATCATTATTATGATGAGAGCACTTCCTGACCCCCAGTGCTCAGCAGAAAACTTACTCTCTCCAGGAAGCCCTCCTGCCAGATACCTTGGGCTGATCTGCTCTTCCAGGCAACTAACTACCAAAGTGTGTCTTCTTCATCCTGACTCCTTTACCAGCCTTTCCCCTACTTTTTATTCACTCAACAAGTATTTCATGGCACTCTACAATGCACCAAGAAGTAGTGAAGGCACTGGGGAAAAGTAGGAGAACCAAAAGGAAGACTGACAGGAAGTATTCAGCTATATCTACCTATTTATATGGCGCACTGATGATAAAGACATGACCACATACATATGTATTTTTAACATATACTCGATTATATTTTATGTTAATATATTTTATATTTATATTATGTATTATAACACATGATTATTATATTTGTATGTTTACAATATGTATTTATATGATATTGTACACACACACACACACACACACACACACATGTATGTATAAGATGTATGTATAAATGCTTCCTGATAATAAGGACTGTGAAAAAACGAGAACCAGGCTGAGGTTGGGGAGGAGGGATGGGAATGCATGTCCTGTCTTTTATGGGATGCACAGAGCTGGCTTCTCTAATAAGGTGATATTTGAACGGAGGCTTGATTAAGTGAGGGGTGACTTTGGTGTGGAGAAAGCATTCCAGGCCAAAGAACTTCATGCAGAAAAACTCTAAGAAGGGAGGAACAGCAAGGTTGCCTATGTGTCAGAGGCCATTGGTATGCACGTGGATTGGGAGTATCTGAGGCCATCTTCCTCTGTCCTGCCCACAGCCTGGCCAGGCACTGATGCCCACATCCCGAGGACCTTGGTGAATGTTGATTAGTGGATGATTGACAGGTCACACATCCCTCTGGTTCTCTTGGTCACTGTGGCACTGGGTCACAGCTTCATGGGTCAGCCTGTTTCTAGCCACACCAGTGTGGCTGGACTGCTTGTTATAGGCAATGGTAGTTCCCAAATGACCTGAACCCCAGGGCAGAAAGGCCCCTGTCACCTCTCTGCAGCTGAGCCCACTCCACAGAACTACCCGAGGCAGAGATCTCAGGGACATGCCATCTTCACTCGACACCATTCTGTATAATTTTATAAAGCCATGCAACAGGCTGTGTATTCAGAAGGCAGAGAGTATAGCTCGCACGTTAAGAGAAGTCTCATAGTACATGTTTGCTTCAGGATGTTACATTTGTTAATACTGCATTCTTGTTTGTTGGTGTCTTTCCGTGGGTGTTCCCTGGACGATATAGACTTTAAAGCTGATTGTATTTCTCCTCTGTACTGGCAGCCAGGAAGCTCCTCAACAACCCAAGGCTCATCAGTGGTAACTGAGCAGGAACAACCAGCATAAACTCCTCTGAATGAACCCATCCCTGGTTTCGACTCACCATTCTACTCTTCCTTTTCTCTTACGTTAAGTTTTCATCTGAGTAAACCAGTTTAAGCCTTCTTGAAGTGCTCTAGATCTTAAATGTATTCCTAAGCAAATCACCTCTCTAGACACTTTTATTTGTAAGTAAGTTCTTAGCACCAACTAGGTCAAAAGAAGTATGTTAGGCTCAGAAAGGACTCCACGTGTTTCAGAGTCCTGGCCCTCCAGCTGAAGTCCCTATTCGACTTGTCTGTCCCGTTTCTCATGGGTCAGATCTCAATGAATGCAGCATTCTACAGAACGAAGAAACTGACCCCTAAATTCCGCCCCTCAAAAGGATTAACTATTAGCATAATTTACTTTGTTTTAACAATGATTCTGAGCCTAGTACCTGCAGAGAGGAAATAGATTTTTTTAAAAAGAAGATGGTTGGGTCGTCATTACTTCAACATGTCTGTTGTGTCTTTGTCTTGAAGGGAATTAAGAACCTTGGTGTGAGTTTTTAAACGTCTGACCAACCATCCCCCACACTTTCACCCAACATGGCCACAGAGGAAGGTTGAAACTAATTCAAACCAGCACTGAGCAGCCTCATACAGTCCTGCATGAGGGGGGAGGGAAGGGGTTTGGGGAGAGAATATATTGAGATCTGCCCTTTGATCGTGTTCAATGCGACTTTGCATTTACCTGAGGGATTAAAAGTTCTCATTGACCAAGGCTCCTGGCTTCCTACTCAGCCTTTGACGGGACAAGTGTTAATTGGACAATATAATAGGGACAATGTTAATTCCCCTCTTAGAGTTCCTTTTCTTGCTCAGTCAAATAGAAAGGCCCTTTTAAATGGCAGAGAGAGGAAGAAAGGAGCTGGTTTATAAGGGTAATAGACTGCACATCTTCCCCCTTGTCTCAAAACAAGTGCAATGGAGTCAGCATAAAGGCAGGCCCCTGAACAGGGAAAGAAAGGGAAACAACGTGGTGGTTTGCCTGGAATGTCACCCTGGATTAGGGATCAGGCAGATACAGCAGTAGGTTCTGTCTGTTTTTATAACAGCGGTGGTGTGGGGAGGGATTGAGGGTAAGGAGGGGCAAGCGTTGCAAAGGGCAGAAGCTCATGGGACTCAGGGGTAGGGGAAGGGCAGGTTGGTGGGGTGGCGGATGTGTGGCGGGGGGTGACAAGGACAATGGAATGTAAACAATCACAAACCTGAGGGGACCCCTTGAGCCTTTGGGCCAATGCTGATGCTCCCAAACACCAGAGCGTTCACCACTGTGCATGGAAGATGGGCCAAAGTCAGGGATTCTTCTAGAAGCAGCACTTTGCTTGTGGGAGTTGCTGTAACGAGAATCTTCCTCCTGCCAGATCTCAAAATAGCTGGGGTTGAGTTCCCTGTGGGTTCTGGGAGTCACCTCCCAAATCCTTCACATGCCTGGAAATCAGGATTTTCCTGCCAGCTCCCATCTCTGCTCTGTCCTTATGACTGGTTTCTCTCCTAACAAAGTCTTCCTCCCGTTGACCTCCAACTTCCATGCTTCCTCCAGCTCTGGTGTTTATGAATGATGACTCTGGCCTGTTTAGTTTTTTATTTGATCATTTATTCAATACAAACTTTCTGGGCATCTCCTCTATGGCAGGTACTTGACTATGTGCCCTTGAACAAGTTACTTAAACTTGTTGTGCCCCATCCATATACTCGGAGATGGGAATCGCTGCCCCGGTCTTGAGTTTACAGGATTCTATTTGGGATCAATGGAGATAATGGATGGAAAAAATGTCTTATAAACTATAAAATATGTAAAATGAATTATTCTCTTTCTTATTTTTGTTCACTGGTAAGATGAAAGCAATGCATAAGTGGTGAGGAAAAATAACCACCTGTGTTAAAAGACAAGCTTGCCAGGCACAGACGAGCATGACACGGTATGGGGAAGGCCGAAATGGTGGGAGTGGGCCATGGCTGTCCAGGCTGAAGTCCTTGCCTTTTTTTTTTTTGCTCTTGTTGCCCAGGCTGAAGTACAATGGTGCGATCTCTGCTCACTGTAACCTCTACCTCCTGGGTTCAAGTGATTCTCCTGTTTCAGCCTCCCAAGTAGCTGGGATTATAGGCACCCGCCACCACACCTGGCTAATTTTGTCATTTTAGTGGAGATAAAGTTTCTTCATGTTGGTCAGGCTGGTGTTGAACTCCCGACCTCAGGTGATCCACCCACCTCGGCCCCCTAAAGCGTTGGGATTACAGGTGTGAGCTACCACGCCCAGCCAGCACTAAGGTTTTCTGTCAGAAAATGGACAGGTTGAGCTTCCTTACTCATGGAGCATTTATGATCCTACCCCGGGCTGGCCTCTCTCCAAGCTTTTCTATTCAAGTCTTTCTTTATAACCACATCAACTTGGGAAAATTTGAGAACTGCAAACAGAAATGAAATCTGCAACTTTTAACCAAATCAATCATTCTTTTGGTTCTAGGGTTGACCAAGAAAAGAGAAGTAGCCGATCCCCCATATTTTAAGGTCAAATCCTAGAGAAACTCCTCAAACTTATGAAGGTTTTATTTGATAGTAAAAAAGCAGAAAAAGATAGGGAAGGCCAAGCTTCACTTTATGAACCTGGAGCGATTTTCCTCAGGTAGCAAGGGAGCAGTGCTTAGGATTTATCTGTGATTTCTTAGTTCTACACACATCTTTTTATATTCTCTTGGAACTAAAAGTCTGCGGACCCCATTTCTAGGTTTCTTTGCCAGCAGGCTTCTGTCTGCTTCTGCCCATAGGAGATGCAAGTGGGAGATTGACCAGAGAGGGAAGGAAGAGAAAGATTCTGCTGTGACTCAGGCAGGATGGTGTTGCTCCTGCAGGAGGGGGTGGCCGGCTGGAAAGAATCAGTGTCTTCTCAGCAGCTGGAGCTCTAGTTGAGAAGATGCGTCTCTGGCGGATCTAGAACCCACTGAGACACTGTTCCAGAACTCAGCAGTACGGTCCCCTTTTCCTTTTGGTCCCATGAATGCCATTTGATTCTCGTTTTTGCTCTTCCAAACCTTTGTAATCGATTTCCCGTACTAATTTCCCTCCATTTAAAACTGAAGGGCAGATGTTTTTTACTGATACAAAGACGACATAAGAATTATTTACCTATGGTGCTCTTAGGGCTGAGAAGACAGCAATTCCTCCACACGGGTGAGTCCAGGAACTTAGTTAAGGTCCACTCCTTGCTGACACTAAAACCTGGGTGATTCCCTCTACTGCTCCCTGATGAGAGCCTCAGTTCTCCCGTCTCTGAAATGTGCGTAATAAGTTCACGTCTTCATTCCTCATGGTGATGAGTTGTCACTCACACATGGACCAGCCTGTGTGCTGTCCATGATCTCAGCGCTTTGGAGCATCTGGGGGCATCTGGGCGCACTGGAGCCTGGCACAGTTTTCTCACCAACCTGTCTTCATGCATTTGCTCCATCATCTGGTATCCGGCCTTTGACAGGACTCTTTTCTGCTCTGGGCTGAAAGCAGCACATTTCAGACTCACAGGCCCTTAAATATTTCATAGCAGACTGGCTGGGAATTAATATTTAATCACAGACTCCTTGGCACTTAAATATTTAATCACTGATGTGGCTGATGAGTAATGAATCAGCGCCCAGAAAAACTTTTGGTCTCTGGTGCCAATTTTAAAGGATCTTTGGTTCTGGTCTCAGAGAAAAGACAGTTAAATGACAAGTTTATTTCTATACAAAGTTTACTCACATTTAACATTTTTAACGGTCAAAAAATTTGCTTCAGTACCAACCTTAGACTCTGGATCAGAAACTCTCGTCGTGGGAGACCATAAGCAATTAGGAATACCCATGGATGGCTGAAGTAATAAACATCTGTGTCAGTTCACATCCTATGAAAAGAGAGGTGCTGGGTATGACACAGGGATACCCTCAGAGGTACCAGAGTGGGGGTGGGAGTGGGAACCAGAAACTCCTTATATTTCCAGTGATTATTTAAAGTATGAAGAGAAGGTTTCAGGAAAAAAAGAGAAATTCTTGGAATCGAAAGAGTAGGTTCAGAAAGAAAAAAGTGAGGTTGGAAAAATCCATGGAGCTCCATGTTGAAAAGTAAGACAGGTGGTGAGGCGTGGTGACTCCCGCCTGTAATCCCAGTACTTTGGGAGGCCTAGATGGGCAGATCATGAGGTCAGGAGTTCGAGAGCATCCTGGCCAACATGGTGAAACCCCCTCTCTACTAAAAATGCAAAAATTAGCTGGGTGTGGTAGCGGGCACCTGTAATCCCAGCTACTTGGGAGGCTGAGGCAGGAGACTCACTTGAACCTGGGTGGCAGAGTTTGCAGTGAGCTGAGACCGTGCCATTGCACTTCATCCTGGGCAACAGAGTGAGGCTCTATCTCAAAAAACAAACCAAGCAACCAAGAAAAGGGAAGGGAAGAGTGTTTGAGCTGAACATCAGAAACTGGAGGATGTTTCTAGAATTCAGCCTAAAAGGACTTTATTTCTCAACAGTGGCAGATACCCATCTTTGTCACCCAACAGTCATTGTCCCCATTCCTCCTTATTGCTAGTAGAGCCCTGAATTTGTTTGGAGACTCAACTTCCCTGTGCTTTGGGGAGAGGGACATTCCACTGGCTAGGATGAATGTTGATGAATTTAACCGACCAGGGAAGGTCCATTCCCCTTTCTTGTCATTGCTTTAGCCGTTGGCATGTAATGCAATTCTGACCAATATGGTGTGAAGGAAAGCAAGGCCACCTGGTCAGAGGGCCTCTGGGGAAGGTATTTCTCACTGATGAAGAGACATGGGGGAGGACTTACCGTCCTGCCTGTGGATGTGATTGTGTGGAGTTGTGAATTCTTCATCATGAGAAGATAAGCTGAATACCAAAGCTCAAGATGGTAGAGAAGAAAAATGGAAGCACCTGGTCCTTGTGCCACTAAATTGATCAACTATAAAACCACCCTATCTCTAGGCTTCTGTTTATGTGTTTCAGCTGCTTTTGAGTATTTTATTATTTGCAGCCATGAGCATCTAATTAATGGACCATGTGAGTAAGTGAGGTGGCAAGATAAAGGTTAAAGACAAGGAGTAAATGAGAAACTGTTTCACACCCATCAGGTTGGCTAATAATTAAGCCTGATATGTGCTGACCTGGGGTGAGCGAGGGAGCCACGGGACATGTCCTACACTGCCAGTGGAAGTGTAACTTGCTCCATAACTTCAGGGAACGAGTTGGCAGCATCTAGCGAAGCAAGAGACGCATGTAATGCACGATCCAGCGATTCTCCTTTTTGGCTTGGAGCTGGAGCTACTCTGATCCATGTATGGAGAGAAACAGTGACAGTCATGCTCAGTACAGCATTCTTTGTGATAGAGGAAAATGGAAATGAATCTTAATAACTACCAACTAAAAAAGAAATAAATCACCTATCCAGACTTTGGGATAGCACTGAGCAGGTAAGATGAGTAATTTATAGCTACATGTGTTCACACAAGTATTGAAACAGTTTTGAATGAAAAAAAGCAAGTTGCAGAGGGATATGTAGCATCTGAAACTATTCATATGATGTTTTAAAACATGAGCAATATGATATAGTGCAAATGTAAAGAAATGAATTGGGATGATAAATAACATGTTCAAAATGGCAGCTTCCTTTGAGGAAAGAGATGGTACAAAGGAGGGTGTAGAAAAAGCTCCAATCAAACCTAAAGTATGTACTTTCTGAAGCAGGATTGTGAGTAGATGGGTGGCTCTTACATTATTATATATATATATATAATTTTTTTTGAGACGGAGTCTCACTCTGTCACCCAGGCTGGAGTGCAGTTGTGCCATCTTGGCTCACTGCAACCTCTGCCTCCGGGTTCAAGCAATTCTCCTGCCTCAGCTTCCTGAGAAGCTGGGACTACAGGCACCCACCACTGTACCTGGCTAATTTTTTGTATTTTTAGTAGAGACAGGATTTTGCCATGTTGGCCAGGCTGGTCTCGAACTCCTGACTTCATGTGATTCACCCACCTCGGCCTCCCAAAGTGCTGGGATTAAGGGTGTGAGTCATCACACTTGGCCACCTATATTTTTGAGCATGTCTGAAATAGTTCATTAAAAATCTCTGGAGACATGCCAGGCACAGTGGCTGACGCCTGTAATCCAAGCACTATGAGAGGCTGAGGTGGGCGGATCACGAGGTCAGGAGTTCAAGAACAGCCTGGTCAAGATGGTGAAATCCCACCTCTACTAAAAATACAAAAAAATTAACCAGGCATGGTGGCAGGTGCCTGTAATCCCAACTACTCTGGAGGCTGAGGCATGAGAATCACTTGAACCTGGGGGGCAGAGGTTGCAGTGAGCTGAGATTGTGCCACTGCACTCCAGCCTGGTGACTGGACTGAGACTCCATCTCGAAAAAAAAAAAGTCTCTGGAGATTGAGATTATGGGTTAGTCAATCAACAGAGATAAATGTACAGTCCTGGGCAGTAACGCAACGAGTTCTGTTTGGAAGTGTGGAATAAGAAGTTTCTCTATGCTGCACAGGAACTAACAGGATGTAGCATAGAGAAACTACATCTCATTCATAACATGGAACATCCCAGAGCAGCAGTCAATGAGCTCTACCTGTGAAGAATGTCACACCGAAAGTGAAATAAAATCCAGGGATCTAATCAGATGCAGAAAATGAGGATACAAAATAGTGTAGAAGGAAAGGACTAAAAGATTGGCTCATTTGGATGCTTAATGAAACACGAGAATGTCTTTTTGTTTGTATGTTGGTTTGTTTTGAGACAGAGTTTTGCTCTGTTGCCCAGGCTGGAGTGCAGTGGGGCAATCTCGGCTCACTGCAACCTCCACCTGCCAGGTTCAAGTGATTCTCCTGCCTCAGACTCACCAGTAGCTGGGATTACAGGCATGCACCACCATGGCTAGCTAATTTTTGTATTTTTAGTAGAGATGGGGTTATGCCATATTGGTCAGACTGATCTCAAACTCCTGACCTCAGGTGATCTGCCCTCCTCAGCCTCCCAAAGTACTGGGATTACAGGCGTGAGCCACCACACCTGGCTGTTTGCTGTTTTTTGAGACAGAGTCTCACTCTGTCGCCCAGGCTGGAATGCAGTGGGGGGTTCACAGCCCACTACAGCCTTGACTTCCTGGGTTTAAGCCATCTGCCCACCACAGCCTCCCAGTTAGCTGGGACTACAGGTGCAGGCCACCATGCCCATCTAATTTTTGTATTTTTTAATAGAGTTGGGGTTTCACAATGTTACCCGTAGCTGGTCTCAAAATTCTGGACTCAGGTGATCCACCTGCCTAGGTCTCCCAGAGTGCTGGGGTTACAGCCATGAGCCACCTGCATTCAGCCTGTTTGTTTTTGAGAGAGGGTCTCACTCACTGTCACACAGGTTGGAGCGCAGCAGCACAACCACAGCTAACTGTAGCCTTGACCTCCTGGGCTCCAGGGACCCTCCCACCACAGCCTCCTGAGTAGCTTGAACTACACACATGTGCCATCCCACTTGACTAATTTTTAAATTTTCTGTAGAGACGGGGGTCTTCCTACGTTGTCCAGGTCGGTCTCCAACTCCTGGGCTCAAGCCATCCTCCCAGCTCAGCCTCCCAAAGTGCTGGGATCATAGGCATGAGCCTCTGTGCCCAACCTCAGAAAATACCTTTGTTTTTATTTGCATTTGCTGTTAATGTTTCTCACTGCTGTATAGCTTTCAGTTGAGCATACTTACCTTTATGAATACAACTTTATACCTATGATTTTATTGTATTTTAGTTGTCAAACCATATAGTATGATGGTATCTATTAATACTTTGTATAAAGAATTATTGGGCCACATGCAGTGGCTCATGCCTGTAACCCTAGCACGTTGGGAGGCTGAGGCAGGCAGACTGCTTGAGCCCAGGAGTTCAAGATCAGTCTGGGCAACATGGTGAAACTTTGTCTCTACAAAAATACAAAAATAGTCGGGAGTGGTGGCGTGTACCTGTGGTTCCAGCTACTCAGGAGGCCGAAGTGGGAGGATTGCTTGAGCCCATGAGGCGGAGGTTGCAGTGAGCTGAGATTGTGCCACTGAACTCCAGCACTCCAGCCTGGGTGAAAGAGCAAACCCCTTTCTCAAAAAAAAAAAAAAAAAAAAGGCAAATTATATATATGCTGTCTTGAATTAGGTCCCCAAAGTGAGTTTTAAAATGTTGGGTGGTCGTTTCTGGATTAACAGCAGTTTATACAAAAAGGAATCTTTTTTTTTTCCTTCTTCAAGATTACTGTGAACCAACAGGGTAATACAGTTTCAAAATAAGTTAATGTAAAACTTGCATTATTATAATAGAATTATGGTAATGACACCAGGGGAAGTAAAA
>PVKP010051484.1:0-12891 GCA_004027715.1 Plecturocebus donacophilus | reverse complement strand
GATTAGGACGTGGCCTTGCCTCGTGGGGGGCCACCATTCAGCCAGCTGTCTTTGCGAAGCACAGGCGGGATGAAACAGTGTCACGCTCTGATCTGAACAGTCGCCCTTCTCTCTTCCGCCTGACTTCCCCAGCCTTGTTCAGAAAGACAGAAGGAACTCCTGTCCCACCCTCAGCTGAAGTCTGGAGCGTGAGGACCCCTTATCTGGCCTTGGGAGGCCAGGTGGGTCGTGGACTCAGGACAGCCTCCCAGGCAGAGCCTGGCATTGGAACGCCTGAGTCTTCGTCCTCACCTGGGATGGCGCGGGGTCCTGGCCAAGGTCTCACTGCTCTCAGGGCCTTGAAGATGAAGGGGTTAGATGCTGACCCCCTAAAGCTCCCCCTGGCTTACGATCAACGCACTTTTTCTATAAAGGACTAGAGAGCATTTCAGGCTTTGCTGGCCCTGTGATCTAAGTCACATGCTCTTCTGTGTTGTTGGGCTGCAGTTAGCCCATGGCCGTGTGCAGAGACCCCTGCCCTTGGCAGACACTCTGATTCCACCTGCAGATCCTGAGCTCACACTGGCTCTGAACAGGCTCTGTGACTTCAGAAACTTACCTTCTGACTCCAGCGATTTTGCTGGTTTGCCCTGGAGATCCTGCATCCTCTGACTGCTGCCGTGATGAGCACAGCCCAGCGCCCAGCTCCGTGTGCCAACATTTGATGTCTTGCCCTGGCTGAGCCTGTCCCCACTTCCTCTCCCTGTCCCTCCAGCCGCTCTGGATCCTCTGGGATGCTCTGGCCTCTTCACCCAGCTCTGTGCAGCTGCTTTATCTAGAGGCCGTGTCCGGTGCGTGCAACTAATAACAGTGTTGCTGTCACTTGTATTTCGTGGTCTGTGTTTGTGGATTCCACCTGGACCTGTCCCTTCTCTGTGTCACCTGAAGGCAGTTCCCAGGCTTGTGTCCTGCACCTCTCTGCAAACACCCTTTCCAGGTCCTGTTCAAACCCTGGCCCTGCTCATGGGAACTGGGGGGAGTGAGTTCCATCCATGAGCCTTCCTACCTCCCTATTAAATGGAGATGATGACATCTCTCCTCTGTCGGACTACGGGAGGAGCTTCACACAGCATGGCGTGGCCAGCACACTCGTTCTGCATCTGTTACAACACATGCAGTTTACTCTTTTATAAATGGGAGAAAATCCTCTATCCTTGGAGCTTGTCAGGTGAGAATTAAATGAGCTGAGCCGGGGCAGAGGCGGAGCTCGCTGAGCGTTGGGTCCTGTGCCTGCTCTTCTTAGGGGAGTCTGGCCACATACCTCATCTGGTTCCATTGCTGTCAGAGTCTAAATGGGGCCTTTAGTGCCCAGTTCCCAGCCCTGGTGCTCACACCATCACAGGCCACAGAACTGGATTCCACACTGCCTCCACCACTGTCTCCACAGTGAAAGTGGGAAGGGACATCCCTGTGGAGCCCCCGCTGGGACCCAGACCGCCCTGCCTCCAGCTCCCACCCGCTCCGGCTGCCCCAGAGGAAGTTCTCTATGAATCTCCTCGCACTCGCCTGGGCGTGGGCTCCAGGGAGCTGCACATGTGTTACAAACATCTTGTTAATCTTCTCAGAGGTCCCATGAGGCTGGGCCTGTGTCAGCCCTGCCCTTGGAGAACTGAGAATTAGCAAGGAAATGGCTGCTGCGTCTCCAGGTGGCACAAGGCGTGGATGCGTGGCTGGCCTCCATCGTGCACCGCATGTGACCCTGGGCTCTCACACCCGTGGTGTCCTCTGCCACAGAGGTGCAGGCAGCGGCCTGCTCTACGGCCCGTGGTCTGCAGCCTCTGGTCCACCCCGAGTCCTGCAGGAATCTCCATCTTGTTAGTGAGATTCGGGATTGGGGATTCAGGATGCCTGCCTGCTGGGTAGGATGGGCGCTGACTCAGGCTTAGAGCCTGGATGGGATGTCTGAGCTCCACCATGCCTGACTTGGGAGGGGCTGAAAAAAGGAGACTTGGTTATCTTTTTTTTTTTTTTCTTTTGAGATGGAGTCCCTCTCTCTTGCCCAGGCTGGAGTGCAGTGGCACGATCTCAGCTCACTGCAACCTCCACTTCCCGGGTTCAAGCAGTTCTCCTGCCTCAGCCTCTTGAGCAGCTGGGACTACAGGCATGTGCCACCATGCGCCACTAAGTTTTGTATTTTTAGTAGAAATGAGGTTTCACCATGTTGGTCAGGCTGGTCTTGAACTCCTGGCATGAGGGCCGCCTAGTCAGAGCGGGAGGTGGGACCCCGCAGGGAGGTGTAAGCCAAGCTGGGCTCTGGCAGAAAAGGAGGAATGATAAGAAGCCCAAGAGCTGTGGCTGCTGATAGGGGGGTGCGGCCCGCAGGCAGCAGTGTGGAAAGATTGTGGGGCCCTCTGTCCTGTTAGGGGACCTGAGGAGCAGAGAGGTTGCAGCAGCTGGCCAGTGTCTCCCAGTGAGGGCCGGACTGCACGTGGGGCTCAGAGGCTGTGGGTGTGCCTGCCTGCCTGTGTCAGCTCCAGCCGTGGGGGCATGGGTGGTCCGAGGCTGTGTCCTGAGGCTGTGGGAGTCTGCCTTCATCCTTCCTTTCACAGGTAGGGATGCAGGGATGGGGACTGCACGGTGCCCGTGAGACAGTCATTTCCTAGACCCCCGAGGCCCTGACGGAGATGTGCCTGCCCCTCAGGAACAGAGGGTGAGGTGGGGTCTGCACTGGCCACTGTGGGTGACTCTTGCACCCTTGGAGCGCAGCAGGAAGGGTGGAGGTCTGTAGGGAGTCAGCGGCAGCCACCAGCCTTGCTGGAATGTGCCAGAATGGTAGTGCCACCTGCAAACGACCTTGGCCTCTGTTCACCCTGTCACCATGGTCCTGGTAGAAGCTAAGCCACGTGTGGCCTTCGCAGGGTAGGCGGGGAGGTTCTCCCAGCCAGGCCTGACTGATGCCCCTGGTGCTTGCTCCCTGGGGTCCCCTGGGGTCTGGCCTGGCCTTTCCATCAGTTAATCTGTCAGTAGCATTGGGCTGGGCACCAGGATCCAAGCAGTGGGGTGCAGGCCAGGGTCTGTCCCCTCGAGCAGCCTGTCCCTCTCCCAGGCCCTGGCCAGCCTCCTGCCGGTCCTCCTTCCAAGCCTGTGCCTGAGCTGTGCGATCCGCCTTCCGTCCGAGCACTCCTCAGACGAATCCCTGGAGCACCCACTGGGTGCCACACAGCAAGGATGGGATGCCCAGCACCACACAGCCGCAGTCCTCAAGGAGCCGTCGGGGGCAGCGCCAGTGAAAACCCTGGCAGTACATTGATGGTCACTTCAGTAGGGGCCTATGCAGGGCCCTGTTTTTCGGGTGGGGGATGAAGACCGTGGTCTTGTGGTGCAGATGGTAGCAATCTGAGGGCTCCAGCAGCTTGTATGGGGGAACGGGGAGGCGAGGGGTCAGGAATGGGCTTTTCGGGAGAAGTGACATTTGGTCAGAGGCTCAAGAGCAGGAATCGATCCTGGCCTTCCCTGAACCGGGGTGGTGTGATCCCTCCCCCCAGGTGAGGGCAGCAAGGGTGGTGCCCAGGGCTGGCATCCTGGGGCTGTGGCTGGTACAGTTGCTCGGGAGCCCCGCCCAGCAGGGCCCTGCATCTGGAGTTTAACACTGGTCCCCACCTTGAAATTCCTAATCGTTGAGTCTTTGTAACTTACACTGGGGAGTCCAGCGAGACAATGGAGTGCATGCGGGGCTCTTTGGAGCTTCAGCCCACGCGCAGACACCTCTGTCTGCTCCTCACCTCCCCAGAGACCAGGCCCCACCTGGCCCCTTCATCACTCCAAGGCAGCCACCGGCTTGTGTTGGAGAAGGGAGGCCCACACGCCACAGCTGCCCTTTGCCCATCTGGGCTTGCTCCTGTCCACCGTGGTTGGGGCAGAGGCCAGGGAAGGAGGTGACCACCAGGCCCTAAGAGCAGGTGTCACCCACACGACCGCTGTACCCAGCCCTGGGGTCCAGGCCGCCTGCAGCGGCTCAGCCCTGCTCCGAGCTCCCAGTGCTGGGATCTCCCACCCCTTCGTGTTGCCAGATCCTCCCCGGGCCTGAGGTTCCTGGACCTCGAGAACCCCCTTCCTCCCTGACCCGCGGAGGCTGGGCCGGTCCCGAGCCCACTCCAGACATAGAGCACAGACCTGCTTCCTCCTTAACTGAGTGGAACGGAGTTATTTTGAAGATGAGCTTTCGGCAGGGCACTAAAAAGGCAAACTGTCAGGTTGTTGATGCAGAAGCCTCTAAAACCGGTTTTTAGATAAATGCGTTTTCTGTTCGTGGGGGTGGCCGCACCCAGCCTGGCCTCAGGTGCCTGACGGGGTTTGTGCTGAGTTCAGTCCCTGGCAGGTGTGGGGCTGGGAGGGTGGAGACGTGGTGCCCTCGCTCGGCTGGGGTCTAGGGGTGTGGGGTGAGGGAGGAGGAGAGGGCCTGCTGAGTCTAAACAGAGGCTGTGGCCTGTAGGTGAGGGCAGGCGGCGGGGAGGAAGGCGAGGTCAGCTCCGGAGGAGACTCGGTTTCTAATGAGCTGGGAGCCCTGCGGCGTCATGGCAACTGGCAAGAGTCCATCTCCATCCCTCCCCAGAAACAAGAAACAAGATGGTCCCAGGCTAGCGGGCTGCTCTCTGGCCTGGCCCTGCTCCCAGACCCCGCTGTAGGTGGTAAACACCCCAGCCACGCCCTTGGCAGGAGTTCCATCCCAGGGGCCTCAGTCACTGTGAAGTCGGGATGGCGGGCAGCTTTGGGGAGCCTCCTCAGCACCAAGGTGCACACGTGGGGAGAGCGCAGACTGGCCCCTGCCGTCCATCACTTTTCATCCTGTGGTGGGAGAACTGGGCGGGCTTGAGGTCTGGCCTGGATCTTCACAGTGTTGGCAGGTTGTGATCGGTGCAGCTGATGAGGACACAGTCGCAGTAGGGGAGACGGCCACAGAGCAGAGCATCCTCGAGGCCGGCCACGTTTAGTAGAGAAAAGTGGCCTTTATAAGTGGGTGGTGTGCGGAATGCGTAGTTCATTAAATGGCACGGGCTGCTCAGGTGGCCATCGGGGGAAAAGGTAAAGTTGGATCCCTATCTCATACCAAATAACTTCTAGGAGAATAAAAAGTTCCAGTGTAGGCCATGCAGTGGCTCACACCTGTAATCCCAGCACTTGGGGAGGCCGAGGTGGGCGGATCACCTGGGGTCAGGAGTTCGAGACCAGCCTGGCCAACAGGGTGAAACCCTGTCTCTGCTAAAAATAAAAAATACTACGTGGACATGGTAGCATGTGCATGTAATCTCAGCTGCTTGGGAGGCTGAGGCAGGAGAATGGCTTGAACCTGGGAGGCCGAGGCTGCAGTGAACCGAGATCATGCTGTTGCACTGCAGCCTAGGCGACAGAATGCAACTCTGTCCTTAAAAAAAGAGTTTAAATTTAAAACATAATAAAAGCTGGTTTTCTTGCTGCATAAAACACTTCTACAAATCAACAAGAAAAACAATCAACTGCTCTCTTAATAACAGAAATATAAATCAAGACAGCAGTGAGATAATGCTGGGTTTCACTTGTCTTGGGAGAGATTTGAAAAAAAATACTGATGTACTGAATTGCAGAAGATGTCAGGAGACAGGCCCCCTCATGCTTTGCTCGGGGGGATGTAATTGTTCTCTCCTCCCTGGAGAGAAAATTGTGACTCTCTAGCAAAGTTTGGACTCTAGGAACATTTAAACTGCAGCTTTGATTCAGCAGTTGAGTTTATGGAAATGTCTTCTGAAGATGGATTTGTGTGTGAAATATCACGTATACAGGGTTATCTTTAGAACGTGAATTCTAATAGGAAATGGAAGACAGCCTTCACGTCCGTCGGCATGGGCAGACTGTTTTGGCACGATCATTAAAAAGAACAAGAGGCTGGTGGCGGGTGGTGGCTCGCGCCTGTAATCCCAGTACTTTTGGAGGCCAAAGTGGGAGGATCACCTGAGGTCAGGAGTTTGAGACCAGCCTGACCAACATGGCGCAAACCTGTCTCTAGGAAAAATACAAAAATTAGCCTGGCGTGGTGATACGTGCCTGTAATCCCAGCTACTTGGGAGGCTGAGGCAGGAGATTTGCTTGAACCTGGGGGGCAGAGGTTGCGGTGAGCTGAGATTGTGCCACTGTGCTCATGTGGGTGACAAAGCAAGACTCTGTCTCAAATGAATAAAAATACATAAATTTTAAAAATAAATAGAATGAGAAAGCTGTGTTTGCTGATATGGAACAATCTCCAAGATACAGTGTTAGGTTAGAAAACAAAAGCCGGGGCGGAACAGTGAGAGGCGGGCTAACACTTGTGTCCAGGTCTCTAGTACGTGAGAGTGTCTGAAAACTGGGGCCTGTCCTGTGACGGAGTTTCGTGCAGACATGGAAAACAAAAGGTATCTTAGTGACCTCCTACGCAGGGACACCCGTGACATAGTAAAAGCAGAAACAAGTCATTGAAAAAAATACGTAGAGTATAGCCTTGTTTGTGTGGCAAAAATAAGGTGTGTATGTCTATAAATCAATGGGCGAGAGGAACTGAAAGGGAACTGAGCAGAATGAAGAGTCGTGTTCTGTGGGAAGCTGAATCCGTGTGGAAGGGGCTGAAGGAGTTTTGCTTTCATTCTCTACGTTTTAGAATGTTTTCTAAAGAAATTACATATGACGTTTGTATATTTTTATTTATTTTTTTGAGATGGAGTCTCGCTCGGTCACCAGGCTGGAGAGCAGTGGCTCGATCTCGGTTCACTGCAACTCCACCTCCTGGGTTCAGGCCATTCTCCTGCCTCAGCCTCCCAATAGCTGAGATTACAGGCACACACCACCACCCCTGGCTAATTTTTGTATTTTTACAAAATACAAAAAGACAGGGTTCCGCCGTGTTGGCCAGGCTGGTCTTGAGTTCCTGACCTCAGGTGATCCACCAGCCTCGGCCTCCCGAAGTGCTGGGACTGCAGATCTGATCCACCATGCCTGGCCGACTTGTATATTTTTAAAAATGAAATACCCAGCCACAATCCCTGAGGATGGCCGGACTGCGGAAGGTTTTACACCCATGTCTCAAGCGTGATTTCTACCACGCCATGCGGTGCCCCCAGGCAGGTGGCTCTGGCCCTAGTCGGCAGAAGCTTTCACCCCGCTCTGTTCCCTGACTTGCCGGCCCCTCCCCTGCCTCTGGGCCTTTTGCGTCCTGGAGCTCTCCGCTGCCAGCCCCTCGTGCCTCCCAGGCCTCGGTCACCCCTGCTTCCTCTGGGCCGACGCTGGGCACCGACCCCGAGTGTTGGTGGCGCTCACTGCTCCCGTGGCCCCGTCCAGACCATCTTCCTGTCCAGCTTCCTCTTGCTCCTTGGACCTGCCCTGAGCTCTGAGGCCCTGGCGCCTGCACAAGTCCAGCCTGTGAGTGTGCCCTGTTGGAGTGTGCCGAGCCAGTGGACAGATGAGCCCAACAGACACCGCTGCAGCCGGAGCCGTGCCGGGAGGACCTTTCTGTGTCTGCAGCGTTTGTTCCCACACTCCTCCTCTGACTGTTCTTGTTTTGTCCAGGAGTATGGCTTTCTAGAGTTTTGTCTGATTTTATAGCACGATTTCTTTTAACTCAGAAAGGGTCTAGAGGTGGTCCCGGCTGCAGCAGGAAGCACGTAGGGGGCACCTGCTGCCCAGGCCCCGTTCTCCGGCATCACCTCTGACCCAGGAAGGGCTGGGGAGGGGACCGCCTTTCCCGCCTTTCACACAGGCCCGTTCGCATCCTGTTTCCCACCCAGGCTGCCTGCACCTATGCCCTGCCGGGCCTTTGCTGCTTAATTCCTTTCGGAAAGAAATGCTTTCCATGAATCAACAGCAAAAAGGAAGCGGATCAGCCCTTGGCAGGAGCTAAGAGGACGGAAGCGGAGGGCAGCTGATGGATACGGGGTTTCTGTCGCAGGGGACGAAAGTGCTGTGAATTGGATTACAGTGACGGTGGCCCACCTCTGTGAACGCTAAAAACCATTGCCTCATACTCTAAACGGGGGTGTGATTGCTGTCTGCGTAGAAGGCGCAGTTCCAGGAATGTGCTCTTTGTGTGTTGACCTTTTTATGAGCTGTCTTCTCGATGGGATCCGAATCCCTGTCAGAGCAAGGAGCTCGTTTCCCCCTCCCTTTTCCGGTGTCCTAACCCAGCAGTGTGCTTAGCTTGTAGTAGACACTCAGTCTAACAACATCTTTTTGAACCAATGGATCCATAACGCACCAAGTCACTGTGAGTCACTGCACACCTCCTTCCTCATGTTTGTGGTGTATAAAGATAGCGTTCATGAGATCTTCATTTATGGCATGTAAATGATATCTCAGCCAGGCACAGTGGATCACACCTATAATCCCAGCACTTTGGGCGGTCAAAGTAGGTGGATCACAAGGTCAGGAGTTCAAGACCAACCTGACCAACATTGTGAAACCTCGTCTCTAGTAAAAATACAAAAATTAGCCAGGCTTGGTGGCGGGTGCCTGCAGTCCCAGCTACTTGGGAGGCTGCGGCAGGAGAGTCGCTTGAACCCGGGAGGCGGAGGTTGCAGTGAGCCAGGATTGCACCACTGCACTCCAGCCTGGACAACAGAGCCAGACTCCATCTCACATCTATATATATTTACACACACACTCACTCTAGTGGGCTGAATGGTGTCCCCAGAAGCTATGTCTGTCTGGAACCTCACTTCCACCTTCTTGGAATGAGGATCTCGGCAAACGGAATTAGTTAAGGATCTGCAGATGAGATTCTTCTGGATCAGGCTGGGCCCCGATCCAGCAACGCGTGCCCTTGTGAGGCAGCAGAGGAGGAGGCCATGGGAGGGCAGAGGCCGAGAGGGGAGTAAGGCTGCCGGGAGCCCGGGAACGCTGAGAATGCCGGCCGCCGCCAGCAGCTGAACAGAGGACGGACGGAGGATTTTTTTTTTTTTTTGCATCAGAGTCTAGCTCTGTCACCAGGCGCCAGGCTGAAGCGCAGGGGTACCATCTCGGCTCACCGCAACCTCCGCCTCCCGGGTTCAAGCAATTCTCCCATTCTCCTGCCTCAGCCTCCCGAGTAGCTGGGACTGTAGCGTGCGCCACCGCACCCAGCTAATTTTTTCGTATTTTAGTGGGGACGGCGTTTCACTACGTTGGCCCCAGGGTGGTCGCAGTCTCTTGACCTTGTGATCCGCCCGCCTTGGCCTCCCAAAGTGCTGGGATTACAGGCGTGAGCCACCGCGCCCGGCTGATATCTAAAGCCTTCTGGAGGCGTGACTCCTGGATGTTGGACTCCTGGACCGCGGGCGGGGGGGAAGGAGTGACTGTTAAGTCCACCTAGTTAGTGGTCGTTCATTCCTGCAGCCCAGGACACTTACACAAACCCCGTACCTCAAATCCTCCCCTTCCCTCTGCTCCAGTCTCAGGCCTGGGCAGTGGGGCCCCTGTGTCTGTCCCCTGGCTGGCGAGGCTCAGCTGAGAGCTCCTTAACCTCCCATCTGTCCCAGCCACACTTAGGAGTCCTAGTAGCTGGACCCGCCCATGGCCCAGACGCCCTTCCTTCGTTGCTTTGGGTTTCTCTTTTTCTTTGAAAAAAAAAAAAAAAAAAAATACATTTTGTTGAGACAGAGTCTCACTGTTACCCAGGCTGGAGTACAATAGCACAATCTCGGCTCACTGCAACCTCAGCCTTGCAGGTTGAAGCGATTCTCCTGCCTCAGCCTCCCAAGTAGCTGGGACTACAGGTGCAAGCCACCATGCCTGGCTAATTTTTCTATTTTTAGTAGAGGCAGAGTTTCACCATATTGGCCAGGATGGTCTCGATCTCTTGACCTTGTGATCCGCCCACCTCCGCCTCCCAAAGTGCTGAGATTACAGGCGTGAGCCACCACACCTGGCCTGAAAATGTTTTAAATGAAAAATTGGGGTAAGGGAAGACGCAGTCTAAAGAGAGGGGTCACCTGTCAGGGCTGGATCCGGAATGTTCTCTGGCTTTCCAGACTGCTCTGATCGAAGACCTCCTGTCTTTAACATCCACTGTGGGTCTGATCTGATGACACACGCTTTCCAGGGATTCGGGCGGGCTTGGGCTCTGGACGAACGTCCCTCTTCCATCATGCCACCGGGAAAAGCCCATTAAAATACTTGCACCGAGAGACTGTTACCTTGATGTTCTCGCCTTCAGCTGTGTGAGCTCTTCTTTGACTTTAGTGGGTTTTAAACCCCTGCGGATCCCTGCCTTGCCTGGCTGGCCGCGTTCCACCAGGGGGTTGGGAAGCTGGTGCTCCCTATCTCAGCTGGGTAGTGCTGGCTGTCCGTGTGCACACGTGTGGGTCTGGCCTGCGTGTTGACCCGCTCCTGGGCCGGGGCCCACGAGAGAGCCTGAGTCTTGGTGGCCACCATCTGGGAGGCTCAGCCGTGCCACCTCTTACCTCAGTGTTCCTCCAGGCACTGGCCGGGGGCCTCTCAGCACACACATCGTAGCTGGTCCCGCCCTGCCCATGGCTCTTCAGAGGTCCCCAGCTGGTCTCAGGAGAAGCAGGCCTGTGCAGGCCAGCTTTCAGTGCAGCCCCCGCCCTCTGCTCCAGCCTTGGGGGCACCCCAACCCCACCCCAGGTCTCCAATGCAGTCTTCCAGGTGCCCCCAACCTGTACTACTCCCCTACTCACCCTTCAAAGCTCAGCTCACTGTCACCTCCTCCAGGAAGTCCTCCCTGACTAAGTCGGAGTCTGTGTGGAGGCTCCTAGCCACACTCCTGCCCCCTGCAGGGCTGCATGATGGTGATGGTCAATGGCCGTCTGACCCGCTGAGGTCCTGAGGGCAGGGCTGGGTCTGCCTCCCTCCCAGGGACTCAAGGAAGGCGGCTGCCGGAGTGATTGAAAGTGGAGACCGTTGCTGACTCTGGTCTCACATCCCTACCAGGAATGCGGAGCCAGGGTCAGAGCCAGGGACAGGGGCCTTACTCAGGTCCGTGGGGTACCAGCCTCAACCCAGGGACAGGCACCCAGCCCCCAGAACGGCCCCAAACCCCGAACTTCAGCTGCGTGGCAGCATCTCACCAGCATCTGCGGGCTGGACAGAGCGCAGCCCTCCTGGAGGGATGGGCGGGGCAGCTCCTACCTGGGCCTTGCTGTTTCCCAGGATTTCCTTTCAAGGTGTGGCTCGGTCTGCACTGGTCATCTTCACGATGGCTCGTCTGCCCCTGGAGCTGTCCCACTCTGGCCCAGCCACTGGTTCTAGGGGCACCTTCTCCCTCCCAGCCTCCCTCTGTGCCAGCCCCAGAGGCGGACCCCAGCAGCAAATGAAGCTTGCACTCTAGGCCCTGGGGACCTCACAGCTGTCCACGTTACATTTTCTATTTTTTGTCTCAAAGGAGGAGCCCCCAGGCATGTAAGCCTTATGGTCCACAAAATCTGGCCTCCTGGCAGGCCCGTAACTTTTAATATCAGGGCTGAGATGCAGGACGTTGCCCCATCCAGGAGGCAGGCTCAGCCAGGTTCGAAGCAGTAAATCCTGTGGAGGAGGCTGAAGTCAGAGCTTCTGGTGCCTCTGCTCAGAGGGTTGGGGCCTGGGAATCTGCATTTCTGTGACACACACACACACACACACACACACACACACACACACACACCCTCCCCAGGTAATGCTGCAGGCCTGGGGACTTTACAGGCCCTGGGCATAGGTGGAGACATCCCCACAGTTCCCACCTGTCCTGAGCGTGGCCCTCGCTGAGCTGTGCCTACTTTCCTTCCTAGATGGGAGCCTCTGGCTGTGCTCGGACAGGTCTCTTGGCATTCTAGCTCCTCGGGCGTGGTCCACCCAGGGCCTGGCTCCAGATTAGCACCCTTCTCCCCCTTGCTGGATGGGGGGTGGTCTGCTGCTCCCAGGCCCTGACTCTCCTGGCCTTGGAGAGGTGGCCCCTCTTCCCTTCCCCTCTGGCCCAGCTGCTCTTGGAGGTGGTTGGGTGGGAGGAGGACACTGGTCGAGTGTGAAAGTCTCAGTGTCCAAGGCTGCAGCCCCCTTTGGCTGGGACCTCCCTGCCCTGGGCACCCTCTGCATTTCGGCCCCTGTTGGGGCTCACGGTATGATTTTGCAGGGGCCTCTGAAACATTTTCAGACAGTGCTGTTGCCCAGCATGGCCCTGTGCTGGCTTCCAGTTTGAGGCCCCCACCGGCCTCAGTGTTCCCGCCTATGAAATGGGAGAGCAGTGCGCCTCCCGTCACGGAGCCTGAGGGTTCAGTGAGCTCACAGAGGCCAGGCCTGCTGCGGGGTGTCTCCTGGGGCCATTGTCAAGATAATCCGAGCCCTGCAACTGCTCAACAGCCACTGGGCCTGCAGTACCCCGCCCCCCATCACCCACGGAATCCATCTGCCCCGAGTGGTATCCAGGAAGGGACAGTATGCCATACCCCCTCTGAAGGCACCTTGAGCTCTGGCAGGGTCCCTGGAGCCGCCTCCTTTTCCCCACCGAGCTAGCAAAAGCTCCTGCCTGTCTCTCCCCACCCCGGAGGGGTACCTCTCACAGGGCTGGCCCTGGGAAGACCCCTCAGCTGGCCCCTGTCTGCCACTGCCCTCCCACTTAGGGAGCCCCTGGGAGCAGCCGGGTGCCAGTGGCTCTGGAGGGTGGTTCCTCGGCTCCTTGATGTCTCAGCCCCGGGGTGGCAAGGCTTGCCACTCAGCGTCCTTCTCCAGGATGTCTGCAGGGAGCAGCAGTTTCCAAACTGGGGAATTGGGGGTTCTGGGGCAGTGCGACACACAGGCTGGCCGGGAGCATGCTAAGGCGGCACCCACCTGGGGAGGACCCTGCCAACCCTGTGGTGCTGCGGCTCCTAGGCAGCAGGCTCTTCTCAGTGTGGGGGAAGGCTATGATCCAGTGATGGGGGTGTGGTGGTCCTGTGATGGAGG
>PVKP010051483.1:0-12896 GCA_004027715.1 Plecturocebus donacophilus | reverse complement strand
AATGATAATGATGGTGGTGATGGTGGTAGTGCTGGTAATAATGATAGTGATGGTAGTGATGGTGGTGATGGTGATAGTGATAATGGTGATGGTGGTGGTGGTGGTGGTGGTGGTGATGGTATTGATAATGGTGGTAGTGATGGTAATGGTGGTGGTGATGGTGGTAGTGCTGGTAATGATGGTGATGATGATAATGGTGATGGCGATGGTGGTGATAGTGATAATGGTGATGGTGATGATGGTGGTGGTGGTGGTAGTAATGATGATGGTAGTGATGGTGATGGTGATAATGGTGATGGCTGTGGTGGTGATAGTGATAATGGTGATGATGGTGGTGGTAGTAATGGTGATGGTAGTGATGATGGTAGTGGGGTGGTGGTGGTGATGGTGATGGTAATGATGGTAGTGATGGTGATGATGGTGGTGGTGATAGTGATGATGGTGATGGTGATGATGGTGGTGGTGGTAATAATGATAATGATGGTGGTGATAGTGGTGGTGATGGTGATGGTAGTGATGGTGGTGATGGTGGTGGTGGTGATAGTGATAATGGTGATGGTGGTGGTGGTGGTGGTAATAATGATAATGGTGGTAGTGATCGTGATGGTGGTGGTGATGATGATGGTGGTAGTGCTGATAATGATAGTGATGGTGGTGATAGCGGTGGTGGTGATAGTGATAATGGTGATGGTGATGGTAGTGAAGGTAATGGTGGTGGTGATGGTGATGGTGGTAGTGCTGGTAATGATGGTGATGGTGATAATGGTGATGGCTGTGGTGGTGATAGTGATAATGGTGATGGTGATGGTGGTGGTGGTGGTGGTAGTAATGATGATGGTAGTGATGGTGATGGTGGTGGTGGTGATAATGGTGATGGTAGTAGTGATGGTGATGATAGTGTTGATGATGGTAATGATGGTGATGGTGATGATGATGGTGGAGATGGTGATGATGGTGGTGGTGGTGGTGATGGTGATGCTGGTAGGGTGGTAATAATGATAATGATGGTAGTGATCGTGGTGGTGGTGATGGTGATGGTGGTAGTGCTGGTAATGATAGTGATGGTAGTGCTGGTGGTGGTGGTGATGGTGATGGTGATGATGTTGATGGTGGCGATGATGATGATTATAGTGGTGAGAGTGACAGTGATGATGATGGTAGTGATGGTGATGGTGATGGTAGTAGTGATGGTGATGATAGTGTTGATGATGGTAATGATGGTGATGATGATGATGGTGGAGATGGTGATGATGGTGGTGGTGGTGGTGGTGGTGATGATGGTGCTGGTAGGGTGGTAATAATGATAATGATGGTAGTGATCGTGGTGGTGGTGGTGATGGTGATGGTGGTAGTGCTGGTAATGATAGTGATGGTAGTGCTGGTGGTGGTGGTGATGGTGATGGTGATGATGCTGATGGTGGCAATGATGATGATGATGATTATGGTGGTGACAGTGACAGTGATGATGATGGTAGTGATGGTGATGGTGATGGTAGTAGTGATGGTGATGATAGTGTCAATGATGGTAATGATGGTGATGGTGATGATGATGATGGTGGAGATGGTGATGATGATGGTGGTGGTGGTGGTGATGATGGTGCTGGTAGGGTGGTAATAATGATAATGATGATAGTGATCGTGGTGGTGGTGGTGGTGATGGTGGTAGTGCTGGTAATGATAGTGATGGTAGTGCTGGTGGTGGTGGTGATGGTGATGATGTTCATGGTGGCAATGATGATGATGATGATGATGGTGGTGACAGTGACAGTGATGATGATGGTAGTTGGTCTTACTCTCATTATAGAATATGCAGGCCCTGCAGAAGTTAAACTCCAGTCTTGGACTTAATCCTATTAATAGCCTCCTTCCTCACTTCCCTAAATGAGTAGAGGGCAGCAGCATTCTTTACCTGCCTTCCATCATTTTAGATGGTCAGTCACAATTGGTCCCAAGGGTGCCTCTGATTTGGCCCCTACCCCAGCACCTTCACCTTGAATTCTGCATTACCACCCACCCCTAAATTACTTCTTGAGATGGTTAGTCCCTTGGAATATGCCCAGGCACACAGGGTGACCTGGGTCTTTGCTCATCCTACATAACAGCTTTGGTAAACACAGGAAATGCGGTTTTGTTTCCAGACATGACTACTCAAGACTCTGACAGGTGGGACATGCTCCTTCTAGGAAAAGGCCCTGAGTTCAGCCTCAAAATTGACCTCCCTGGATTCCAATGCAGGTAGGGCCCCTAAGGCCATCCCAGTTCCAAATCCCACCTCCCTAGGAAGAAAACTCCCAGGCTTGGGGGGCTCTCCAGCACTCTTCGGGGGCAATGATGTCATACTCTGAGGCCATTATCACACAAGTGATGGAGGCATCACCCACTTCTGTTCTCCATTTGGAAATGCCGAGTCATTCTCAAAGAAAGAAGAGAACAGCCCCAAGCACTGGTATAGGGAGGTCCATGAGCCTGATAAGTCAAATCCTAGGGCTGCCAGTTGGAGTCATGTGACCCTCAATGAGTTACTGTGCCTCAGCTTCTGCACACGTCCAAAGAAAGTAATAATAGTTCTTG
This sequence comes from Plecturocebus donacophilus, assembly GCA_004027715.1. Classification (NCBI taxonomy): domain Eukaryota; kingdom Metazoa; phylum Chordata; class Mammalia; order Primates; family Pitheciidae; genus Plecturocebus; species Plecturocebus donacophilus. The sequence continues at coordinate 10,325 of PVKP010051483.1, read as the reverse complement.
GAGAATTGTTGTGAGAATTAAATGAGGGGCATATGACTAGGTGACTTCTAATCATGATGCACTGAATGAATACTGTTTACACAAATGGATAGATGAATGGGTGGATGGGTGGGTGAGTGAATGGATAAATGGGTGTGTGTGTGTGTGTGTGTGGATGGATGAATGGATGGGTAGATAGAATGGTGGATGGGCAGATGGTGGGTGAGTGAATGGATGAATGGGGGCATGGGTGTTTGGATGGATGAATGGATGGATGGACGGAATGGAAGATGGGCAGGTGGGTGGGTGAGTGAATGGATGAAAAGGTGGGTGGGTGTGTGGATGGATGGATGGATGGATGGGTGCATAGAATGGTGGGTGGGCAGGCAGGTGGGTGGGTGAGTGAATGGATAAATGGGTGGGTGGGTGTGTGGATGGATGAATAGATGGGTGGATGGAATGGTGGATGGGCAGGTAGTTGAATGCATGGATGGGTAGATAGATGGGGGGGTGAATGGGTGAACAAATGGATGAGTGATTCCACTTCAGTGTTTAACAATATCAGACCTTCACAAAAGCACCTCTGCCTATGCAGCTCCCTTTCCCTGGAGTGTCTTCTCATCCCTCCTTCTTTTTATTCACCTAGAAATTGCTAGATTCTGAGTCTGCCCATCACATTACCAAGGGACAACTGCACTTCTATAGGGAAGTCCAAATTTGCATTGTTGAAACCTTAAACAGATGCTTTTGGGTTACATTAATTGGGATCCAGAGGTGAAACCTGATGCCTGTAAACAACAACAACAACAAATAATAATAAAATAGTAATAATAGAAAGCTCACATAGCCAAGACAATCCTAAGCAAAAAGAACAAAGTGGGAGGCATCATGCTACCTGACTTCAAATTACACTAAAAGGCTACAGTGATCAAAACAGCCTGGTACTGGTACAAAAACAGAGATATATAGCAATGGAAGAGAACAGAGGCCTCAGAGGCAATGCCACACATCTACAACCATCTAGATCTTTGACAAAACGGACAAAAACATGCAATGGGGACAGGATTCCCTGTTCAATAAATGGCGTTGGGAAAACTGGACCCCTTCCTGACACCTTACACTAAAATTAACTCCAAATTGATTAAAGATTTAAACATAAGACCTAACACCATAAAAACCTAGAAGAAAACCTAGGCAAAACCACTCAGGACATAGTCATAGGCAAGGACTTCATGACTAAAACACCAAAAGCAATGGTAACAAAAGCCAAAATAGGCAAATAGGATATAATTAAACTTAAGAGTTTCTGTACAGCAAAAGAAACAATCATTAGAGTGAACTGGCAACCAACAGAATGGGGAAAAATGTTTGCAATCTACCCATCTGACAAAGGGCTAATATCCAGAGTCTACAAAAACCTAAAGCAGATTTACAGGAAGAAAACACACAACCCCCCAAAAAAGTGGGCAAAGGATATGAACAGACACTTTCCAAAAGAAGACATTTACACAGCCAACAAACATCTGAAAAAATGCTCATCATCACTAGTCATTAGAGAAATGCACATCAAAACCACATTGAGATACCATCTCATGCCAGTTAGAATGACGATCATTAAAACATCTGGAGACAACAGATGCTGGAGAGGATGTGGAGAAATAGGAACACTTTTACACTGTTGGTGGGAGTGTAAATTAGTTCAATGATTGTGGAAGACAATGTGGTGACTCCTCTAGGATTGAGAAATAGAAATTCCATTTGATCCAGCAATCCCCTTACTGGGTATATACCCAAATGATTATAAATTGTTCTATTATAATGACACATGCACAGGTATGTTCATTGCTGTGCCATTTACAAATAGCAAAGATCTGGAACCAACCCAAATGCCCATAAATGAGAGACTGGACAAATGAGATGTGGCACATATACACCATGGAATACTATGCAGCCATAAAAAGAAACAAGTTCGTATCCTTTGTAGGGACATGGAAGAATCTGGAAACCAACATTCTCAGCAAACTGACACAAGAACAGAAAACCAAACACCACATAGGCAGGTATTGAACAATGAGAACACATGGGCATAGGGAGGGGAGCATCACACACTGGGGTATGTGTGGGGGTGGGGTGCTAGCAGAGGGACAGTCAGGGGAGAGGAGGCCAGGGAAGGAAAACACTGGGAGAAATGCCTGATGTAGTCGATGAGGGGACAGAGACTGCAAACCACCATGGCATGTGTGTACCTATGCAGCAACCCTGCAGGATGTACACATGTACCCCAGAGCTTAAAGTACAACTACAATAAAAGTAATAATAAAATAAAAAATTAAAATTAAAAAAACCCATGGGTTTAGGGGTGGAGAGATGTACTGGTAAAGTGAATACTTCTGAGCACTTACTGTTGCAAGACTGCTCTCTGTGGCTGACTTCATTTGATATTTAAAACAACCCTATGTGGCACTATGGTTATCATTCCCATTTTACAGATGGAGAAACTGAGGCATGGTGAAAGCGTATTTTTTTTCCATTAAGTATTTCATCAAAGGACACTCAGCAGGTCTGTGTGAGAACTCAGATCTCAGCCAAGACCATCTTGCCCCACACTTTAGGCACCTCCTTTCGTCCAGTGGTTGAGATTAACAGTGTTCCCCTTCCTCCTCAGGCTCTGCTGAGCAAAACTCATGGCCTGGTCAAATGCTGTGCCCAGATTCAGCCAGAAGCAGCTCCCCGGGTGACTGCCGTCCTTCCAGAACTTGAGGATCCCACCCCTGACCCAAAACCCACCCATGAACCTCACGCCGTGTGCCTCACGCAGAAAGCCAAGGCCGCCAGGATAAGACAGCAGCCCCATCAGGCCCAAGGGCTCCGACCGCCCTGACGAACCTCAGTGGCAATGCAGACGTCAGAGAGGTTTCCTTCGCAGGCAGCGAGGGGAAAGCTGCAACGCGGAGGCGAGTCACTGTGAAAAACGGCGAAGTAATAACAGCGCCAGGCAAGAACTCCGCTTTCGGCCAAGCCAAACAAATGGCCCAGTAAGGCGGGGTGGCAGCGGAGGCGAGGGGCTGCTAGTTCAGTTTATAGGTCTCGAAGGCAGTTTATGAGGCTGTGTGGTCTGTATCATAAGTGGGCAGCATGGTCAATTCTATTATATCTGGGCCCATTCCAGGCCTCAGTGGTTTGAAGGGAAAACCAACTCTAGAGAATAACGGTGCCTCGCCCCATGTCCCCAGATACAACTTTCTTCGATGACTTTTTAAATCTGCCCGCCTTCCACATGGCCGTGCGCCCAGCTGCTGTTCACCAGCTATCACCAACTGCTGTCCCTTAGCTTGTCCTTGGGAAGCTCAATCCAGTGTGGTTCATTTGCTCTCAGAGGATCACTGCTCAGGGAAAGAACCTTCAAGCTCAAACTTTCTCAATCCTGGCCATGCATTAGAATGATCCGGAGCACCAGAAAACCTAGAGATGCCTGCGGTAGCCCCAGAAACACAGGCTCAGATGGCCCTGGCGTGGGGCTCAGGAATTGGTATCTTAAAATGGCCCTGGCCTGCCCTTCATGTTGCTAAGAGGAGCCTGGGTGACAACTGTGGGCAGTTCTGGTTTGTGGGTATCAGCATTACCTGGGAAGGGGTCACAGATGAGTGTTCATGACCCCATCCCGCTTCCGTGTTAGCAGATCTGGGAAGGATCCCAGGAATCAGCTTTCTAAAGCAGCTTCTTGCACTGGGGAAACACTGCTGGGCCAGGTGCCCCTCCCCTGCAAAGAAGGGGACACGGTCTGATACCAGCCTTCCCTGCTTTCACCCTGGGCTTTCTCTTCTTTCTTCCTCCTCCCCAATCACTGTTAGAAGAGTATTTCCAAAGAGAGTTCCCAGGATCAGCCAGCATCACCCGGGAACTTGTTAGAAATCCACATTCTTGGGTTCCACTCCAGACCCACCCAACCAGGAAGTGTGGGAGTGGGACCCAGCCATCTGCTCTCACAAGCCCACTGGTGTATCCCAAGTCAGCCTCCAATTGGAGAAACACTAACTTAGAAGAAGCGGGGAGGATCTGGGCTGGGATTTCCTGAGGACTCATCCCCCACTCACGAGCCGTGTGATCTTGGAGAAGACGCTTAGCATCTTTGATCCCATCTCTGCAAGACAGCATGGATCCTTGATTTGTGTGCACCCCTTCCGAGCTGAGGCACCTTCACCAAGCTGCATCCAAGGGCGTAGACCAGGCAGGTTTTACCACCACCCAGCTGCAGACAAGGCAATGCAGGCTGGAGGAGTTGTGCCGCCATCTGCGCAAACACAGGAGCGGATGAGGGAAGGGCCTGTTCTGCCGTCCACCAGGTCTAGGACCCCCTACCCCATCCTGCAGAGTCAGCCTAGGTCATGGTCAAGATCAGACTGACTTTCCAAGAATCCCGCAGGCTGCATAGCACGACTCCCAAGACCTTGGGCTGTGGGTCCCCAAAAGCCAGCAGCAACCAGCACCCAGAGCCCTCCGCTGGCCTGGGAGAGAAGGGAGCACTGCTTCAAAGCTGCACTTCAGAATGGTCACAGCAGTGGATCCCCAGCGAGCCAGGATCACAAGGGGGCAGGTGGCCTCTGGGATGGGCCCAGGTTCTCCTCGAGAGCGTGTGTCTGTGGTTCAGCCTCCGTACCTTCTCTGGGTGCGAGATTCTGAGCACAGCCACCATGAGGGGAGTACGGGGTTACAGCGGGGCCTGGCCAGGAGGGTGCCGCCCCAGCCCTGCACACTGCAATGCTCATTTCCCTTCCTGCAGTGAGAGGGAGGTCCCAGCTCAGTTCAACACAGCAGGGAGGGAGGGAGGGAGGGTCTGTAAGTAACAGGCAGTTGAGCTTGAGAACCTGGAGACCTCATCTGGGGAATGGGGTTGGGCGTGCATTACCCAAACTGATCCCCGGCCAGAGCCAGGACTAGGGTGAGGTCCAAGAGGCATTTGTCTCTGGCACAAACTCAAATCGATATCCTAAAAACCCGATGATCATATATATACATACATATACATATATATATATTTTGAGACAGAGTCTTGCTCTGTTGTCCAGACTGGTGTGCAGTGTCACCATCTCAGCTCGCTACAACCTCTGCCTCCCAGGTTCAAGTGATTCTCATGCCTCAGCCTCCCAAGTAGCTGAGATTACAGGTGTGCACCACCATGCCTGGCTAATTTTTATATTTGTAGTAGAGAAGGAGTTTCGACATGTTGGTCAGGCTGGTCTTGAATGTGATAGTTTTTTATATCAAAATTAATACCAGAAAAAACTATAATGAACAAAATGTTAAAATTGTAAATAAACACAGAACCTGACCCTGACCTTGTATGACCCTGCCTTGCTGGCCACCCCCTAATCCTGGCCTTGGTTTCAGTAAAACTTTCTTTCTCATAACAGTCTAGCCAGTAGCAGCAAGCAGCAGTTTGCCAGTTTGATTTTCTTAAAATATTAGACTAAAGTATTATTTCTCAAGATTTTTGGTGCACAGTTAAATTTTGCAGTGAGTCCTGCCCAAGCTCCCACACTTCAGTGCACCTGCCCTGGCCGGAAACATCCCACAGTGAGACGCTCGTGAGCCTGGCCAGAGGACATCCCAGGTGCTGGGTATCCCAGCAACCACAGGAGTTCTGCCATCTAGGGCAGCTCCTGCGGGCTGTCTTCTCACTCGGTGAGACTGTATATTTGCAGAGAACCTTCTTGAGTCCATTGCTGCTGACTGGGCAGAGCCTTTGCCAGGGGTATTTGCATCAAAGTCTTCTCAACTTTAATGGTGTATGACATTTCTGAGGCAAAATACAGCTCAGCTAATCATATTTTAATAGCTCTACCTTTACAAGCGGCCTGACTTGGAGTGTATACGGTAATATTTTAATTTCTCAGCTCTGATGAGCATCATTCCAACCAGGTATTCAGTTTCTTCATTTATAAATTTTGCTCCCAGATGTTGGATGCCAGGGAACTCTACATAACAGCTCTACCAATAGAACATTTAATATTGGATGTCAGTTTTGGCGTTCCACTCAATTTCCTGGAAAGAGCTTGAAACTCCTCTTATTTAGGCAAAATATCCAATCAGTTCCATCCTCTAAGGCCCGGCCCAGATTGCCATATAATACCACATAACTCGGGGCTCTCATTTCTGAAATGCAAATTTGGAGCAGATGTAGGAAAAGTGTGTCATTTATTTCCAAATGCAACAGTTATCAGGCCGAGTCACCAGGAGGGATAATTAGCAAGAGGTCAAGTTGAGGAGCCTGTCCCACTAAACCAGGAGACTTGCTGGGAGACCCACCCCAGTCCTGGTGGGAAGGACACCACAAGGGGCATTGGGCTGGGGGTCTCGCATCAGCTACTGACGGAGGAGGCTACATCAGACCTGTAGGTCTTGAGCAGGTTTTTCATTTGACTTAGAATTTTTAAAATAATGATTTTGGCCTGCAGGAAGGTGATCAGCATATAACCCTAAACTTCATTTTAAATGCAAAGCTCAGGCCAGGTGTGGTGGCTCACGCCTATAATCCCGGGACTTTGGCAGGCCAAGGCGGGCGGATCTCCTGAGGTCAGGAGTTCCAGACGAGCCTGATCAACACGATGAAACCTTGTCTCTACTAAAAATACAAAAATTAGCCAGGTGTGGAGGTGGGCGCCTGTAATCCCAGCTACTTGGGAGGCTGGGGCAGGAGAATCACTTGAACCTGGAAGGCGGAGGTTGCAGTGAGCCGAGATCGTGCCCCTGCACTCCAGCCTGGCTGACACAGCGAGACTCCACCTTAAAAAAAAAGAGAAAAAAAAAAAAGAAGCTCAGAGTATCTACAGTCACAGTGTCCCCCTTCTTGGCTAAAAGCCAGGCTGACTACCCTCCCTCAGTCCAGCCTTTTCTCTATGATTTTGAGGGAGGCAGTTCACTCAGTTCTTTGAGACTCAAAGGAGCTTATTTTCTTGGCGATGCCTTCCTGGTGACTTTAATGCCAATATTCAGCTGAGAAACAGCTGCCTGGCACGCAAAACCATGAAAAACACCACAATGTAGGAGGCCAGTGCCTTCAGGGAGCAGAAGCAGCCTCCAGAGCAGACCAGGGTGGGATGTCCCAGGGTTGGAAGGTGTTTTTTTCAAGAAAATTAGTTATCAACTCATTGGTACTTCAGTTTCCTCATCTCGAGGAGGAAGGATTGGTTGCTCAGAGGATTCCCTGTGATGATATCAACAGGGTGGAGGACATAATAGAGCAAGGCATGCAGAGCCTCCCGATGGGGAGCAGGTGGAATCCCGACTTCCAATACTGCACTTTGCTCATGGTCCAAACATCATGGAGGCAAGATGACAAGTCCTTCAAAACAGGCCCTTCTGGGGGGACCCAATAATTTCCATCAGTGATTAGGAAGTCAAGAGGTCGTGCATCTAACCGACCTCTCCTGGGACCTCACTCTGTATCTCAGTTTCCTCTTCCATCAAAAGAGGAGTTTTGGCACGAGAGCTTCAGAGTCCCTTTCAGCACTCAGGAGATTACTCTCCCCGCTACCCCTGCTGGGGGTGGAGGGTGTCGACAAAGATACCGCCCCATTTTTTTGCCAGGGGAAGAGGAACATGAGTCCTTAGCATGTTGAGGCCCCGAGAAGAGCTGCAGGAGTGGCAGCTGCCATACCACATGGGGGAAGTGTGTGGGTGGCTCCCGCCCTTCCTGCCTCTTTCATCCTTGGTCTGGCCAAGTTCAAGAGCATCCCTCCTCTGCCCCCGCAAGGACACCCAGTCACCTTCCCCTCCCTTCTCCCCTTGTCTCTTTCCTTCTTTGCTTCTCTCCAGATACCAAGCAGCTTGACCTCCCCTGCAACGGCCTCAAGCCTCCCCGTTGTCTGGGGGGGGTCTGCTTTTAATTGGATTGTAAAAGATGATCCTGCTTCACAGCTGTCTGCAAAGCAGGGTCCCGCTGACTCGGGATAAATGAAATGCAGACCGAGGGAGAGCTTACCTGCTGACGCGCTGGGCAGGGCTGGGACTGCAGAAGTCAAAGGGGGCGGCTGGATGCTCAGATGGGAGAGGCAAGGACTGGAGGAGGAATAATCCCTCCCTGGAGGCCACTTCATGCCTGTGACCCCGGGGCTTCTGTTCAACCAAAGCAGCCAAAGCCCTCCTCACACACTCCACTCGGAGCAGGGCTCTCTGCAGCTGCTTCACAGAGACCCGCAGGCTCGTGAGACCCCTCCAGAAAGAAGCCCCGTGTCTGAGTGGCTCCACCTGGCCATTCATTCATTCATTCATTTGCTCATTCGAGCTTTGCTTGTTTACCGAGAACCTCTAACAATTCTGGCGCTGAGCTGCACCCTAGCAGGGCACGGATGGTGTGGCCAGGACTGTGGCTTCCCACCTTGTCTGCTGTCACCTCCCCCGTAATAAACACCCGTGTTTAGTCGGGGCTGTGGCTGCCCAGGCATGACACTGCCCTCCCCGCCTCTCTCGAAGCTAGCGGTGGCCACGTGACTGCACCCTGGCCAACAAGACTACACATGGTGTGGGGGACCCTTTCCTTCAGAAACAGAAGCACAGTGGGCCCAAGCCCCCGGGTTTCCTCCTCTCGGCGCTCCTCTCTCCTGCTGGCTGAAATGGCAGATGTGAGGGCTGAAGCTGAAGGGGCCAATCTTGAGAAGGTTCCTGGGGACAGAGGCCCCACATGGTAGAGCCACAGATAGAGGAAGCCTCGTCATAGGACGGCTCGAGGGAGATGCACCTCTCTACCCTGGCCTGCCTTCCTCCAGACTTTAGTGTGAAAGAGAAAAACACAACATCTACTTTCTTTAAGCTACTGTGACCCGGGGTTTCCACTGTTTCCAGCTGAGGATAATCGAAACCTACATAGCAGCTCACGGCACCTCAGTCTCCTCACTAGCTGGGATTGCAGGCACCTGCCACTATGCCTGGCTAATTTTTGTGTTTTTAGTAGAAAAAGAGTTTCACCCTGTTGGCCAGGCTGGTCTCAAACTCCTGACCCCAAGTGATCCACCAGCCTTTGCTTCCCAAAATGCTGGGATTATAGGCATCAGCTACCAAGCCTCGCCTAGACTTCTGATTTTATAGACTAGTAAAAGCCTGATTCTAGGCTCCTTGAAAATTTGCACCTGCAGAAATTCACCAATCATCTTGGCCTTGCCAAGACACTTCTCAGCTCGGCTCAGGACTGGATGACTTGTCCTGCCTTCCTGCCCCCGTGGTTGACATATTCCTCAGCCAGATGTTAAGCCCCCTCCTCTTCCTAAGTTCAGACTGTCCCCTTTCAGAATGCCAGCAAGTACCCAAAGAATGGGCGAAGGCGAGGGACCAGGATGAGTGTTGGGCTGGTGTTGGCAGGCTGGGTGTTGGGCTAGACGGCTGGTGCATCCAGTGACACTGGCCAGGGAAGTCCTGGCCAGATGCCAAAGGAGCACCAGCAACTCCGAATTCTTATCATGTGCATGGCTCTGGGGAATCATTTTTATCAGATTAGCCTTCATACAAATAAATGAATCCATTGCCTCAGGGGGCCCCATGGTCATCAAATGGAATCAACACATCTCTGTTTTTATTTCTGTGTAAATAACATCTGTTTCCAGAATTATTTGTAGTAATAAATGCAACCATAAAGAGCTGACATTTCGACTTGGTTATTCTTCATTAGTTTCTTCATTCATTCATTCACTCTGTGAGACTTTCTGTCTTTTGATTTCTCTCTCTCTCTCTACTTTTCTGAGGCAAATTACCTAAGATGAGAATGAATTATTGGAAGTGGTTCTATCTGGGTCCTGAGGGGGTCACTGGGCCCTGTTAGTGTCTGTTTCTTGGCCTGGGTGCTAGATACAGGGCTGTATCCAGTGGGTGACTGCTGAAAAAGCTGTTCCTTTTTATCTGTGAAATTTTCTGCTTGTGCATTATTCTTCATTAAGATGTTTATTAGATTAAAATAATGAGATACTTCTACATACCGATGAAATGGCCAAAATCCAAAACAATGATGATACCCAATGCTGGTGAGGATGTGGAGCAACTGGAACTCTCATTCACTGATGGTGGGAATGCAAAATGCTGCGGCCACTTTGGTGGACATTTTGGCATCAAGCCTTGAAAAGACATTGAGGAACCTTCAATGCATATTGCTCAGTGAGAAAAGCCCATCTGCAGAGGCCACATAGTGCATGATTCCAACCGTATGACGTTCCGGAAAAGGCGAAACCGTGGAGATGGTCAGCAGATCAGTGGTCTCTGGGGTTGGGGGCAGTGAACAGGAAGATCACAGGGTGTTTTCAGGGCAGCGAAACTACTCTGTATGATGCTCTGATGGAGACACGTCTTTTTTTTTTTTTCTT
>PVKP010051482.1:0-12893 GCA_004027715.1 Plecturocebus donacophilus | reverse complement strand
TCCTTTGATGTCTGAATTCCGGAATCTTTTGATATTCGAATTCTCGAATTTTAGCATGACGGAATTCTATAATGTTAGAATTTCTGAAATCTAGAATACTGGGATGTCTGAATTCTAGAATCTTTGGATATCAGAAATCTAGAATGTTAGCATATCTGAATTCTAGAATGTTAGGATGTCTGAATTCTATATTACCTGGATGTCTGAATTCTAGATTCTTATCGTATCAGAATTCTATAATTCTTGGATGTCTGAATTCTAGAATATTATGGTGTCAGTATTCCAGAATCTTAGGATATCTGAATTCTAGAATCCTAGGATGTCTGAATTTTAGAATCATAGAATGTCTGAATTCTAGAATCCTGGGGTGACTGAATTCTAAAATGCAAAGGTGACTAAATTAATGAATCCTCTTTTGTCTAAGTTCTATAATTTTTGAATATCTGAATTCTAGAAAAGGGAATGGATCAATACTAGAATTCCAGAATTAATTCAAGAACCCTTGGATGTCTGAATTCTAGAATCAGAGAATGTCTGAATTCCAGAATCATAGACCGAATTCTGGAATATTAAGATGTCTGACTTCTTCTATACTAGGATGTCTGAATTCTAGAATCTTAGAATATCAGAATTCCAGAATCCTAGCATGTCTGTATTCTAGAATGATAGGATGTCTGAATTCTAAAATACCAGGATATCGGAATTATAGATTCTTAAAGTATCAGAATTCTACAATTATATGTTGTCTGAATTCTGGAATGTTAGGATGTCAGAAATCTAGCATCCTTGGAGGTGTGAATTCCAGAATCTTTGGATATCATAATTCTAGAATCCTAGTGTATCTGAATTCTAGAAGGTTAGAATGTCTGAATTCCTGAATACTAGGATGTCTGAATTCTAGATTCTAAGGACTTGGAAATTCAAGAATCTTAGGATATCAGAATTCTAGAATCCTAGGATGTCTGTATTATTGAAACATAGGAAGACCAAATTCAAGATTTCTAGAATGTCTCAGTTCTAGAATCAAAGGTTGTCTGAAATCTAGGACTCATGGGATTCTAGAATGTCTGAATCCTAGAATTCTAGAAGATCTGAATTCTAAAATCCTAGTATTATGGAATTCTAGAATCCTCCGATATGTATATTCCAGATTCCTAAGATATCAGAATTTTAGTATCCAAGGGTGTCTGAATTCTGGAATGTTAGGATGTCTGCATTCTAGAATACTAGAAAGTCTTAATTCTAGAATTCTGAAATGTCTGAATTATAGAATGCGAGGGTGAATAAATTCTAGAATCCTCAGTTGTCTAAGTTCTAGTATCCTTGAGTATCTGAATTCTAAAATAGTGAATGCATGAAGACTAGAACCCTAGAATGAATTCAAGAACCCAGTGATGTCTGAATTCTAGAATCAGAAATTGTCTGAATTCTAGAATCCTAGACCGAATTATAGAATATTAGGATGTCTGATTTCTACTATACTAGAATGTCTGAATTCCAGAATCTAAGGATATCAGAATTCCAGACTGCTAGCTTCTCTGTATTCTAGAATGTTAGGATGTCTGAATTGAAGAATACCAGAATTCTCTGAATTGTAGATTCTAAAGGTATCAGAATTCTACAATCCTATGATGTCTGAATTCTAGAATGTTAGGATGTAAGGATTCCAAAATCCTTGAGGGTCTCAATTCCAGAATCTTAGGATGTCGAATACTAGAATCCTATCATATCTGAATTCCAGAGTGTTAGGATATCTGAATTCTAGAATACTAGGATGTCTGAATTCTAGAATCTAAGAATATTCAAATTCAGCAATCTTAAGTTATCAGAATTCTAGAATCCTAGAATGTCTGAATTCTTGTAACATAGGATGATTGAATTCAGAAATGCAAGGATGTCTCAGTTCTAGAATCAAAGGATGTCTGAAATCTAGGATTCATAGGACTCCAGAGTGTCTGAATTTAGAATTCTACAAGATCTGAATTCTAGAATCCTAGTATTATGGAATTCTGGAATCCTAGGATGTGTAAGTTCCAGAAACCTAAGATATCAGAATTCTAGAACCCTAGGATGTCTGAATTCTGGAATGTTAGGATGTCTAAATTCTAGAATACTAGAATGTCTGAATTCCAGAATCTTAAGATATCAGAATTCTTGAATTCTATGACGCCTGAATTCTAGAATGTTAGGGTGGCTGAAATCTAGGATGCCTGGATATATGAATTCTACATACTTATCAGAATTGTAGAAATCTAAGATGTATAAATTCTGGAATGTTAGCATGTCTGAATTCTAGAATACTAGAATGTCTAAATTCTAGAATCTTAAGATATCAGAATTCTAGAATTCTAGCATGTCCAAATTCTGGAATGTTAGGATATCTGAAATCTAGAATACACGGATATCTGAATTCTAAATTTTTAAGGTATCATAATTCTAGATTTTTAAGATGTTTGAATTCTAGAATGTTAGTGTCTCAGAATTCTAGAATCCTTGGATGTCTGAATTCTACAGTCTTAGGATATCAAAATATTATTATCCTAGCATGTCATAATGCTAGAATGTTAGGATGTTTGAATTCTAGATTCTTAAGCTATCAGAATTCTAGGATCTAAGGATGATTGAATTCTAGAATGTAAGAATGTCCGAATTTTAGAATCCTTTGATATCTGAATTCTAAAATCTTTTGATGTCAGAGTTCTTGTATTTTACCATGGCTGAATTCTAGAATGTTATGAGGTCTGAAATCTAGAATACTGGTAGGTCTGAATTCTACAATCTTTAGATGTCAGAATTCTGGAATCCTTGCATGTCTGAATTCTAGAATGGTAGGATTTCTGATTTATAGAATACTCGGATATCTGAATTCTAGTATCTTAGGCTATCAAAATTCTAGCATCCCAGCATGTCTGAATTCTAGAATGCCAGGATGTCTGAATTCAAGATTCTAAAGCTATCAGAAATCTAGGGTCTTAGGTTGACTGAATTCTAGAATGTTAGGATGTCAGATTTCTAAAATCTTTTGATGTCTGAATTCTGGAATCTTATGATATTAGAATTCTCAAATTTTAGCATGACTGAATTCTATAATGTTATGAGATCTGAAATCTAGAATACTGGAAGGTCTGAAATCCAGAATCTTTGGATATCAGAATTCTACAATGTTAGCATATCTGAATTCTGGAATGTTAGGATGTCTGAATTCTATAATACCTGGATGTCTGAATTCCAGATTCTTAAGGTATCAGAATTCTAGAATTCTTGGATGTCTGAGTTCTAGAATGTTAGGGTGTCAGTTTTCTGAAATCCTTGGCTGCCTGAATTCTTGAATGTTAGGGTGTCAGTATTCAAGAATCCTAGAATGTCTGAATTCTAGAATCCTGGGAAGTCTCAATTCTAAAATGCAAATGTGACTAAATTATTGAATTCTCTTTTGTCTAAGTTCTATAATTTTGAATATCTGAATTCTAGAAAAGGGAATGGATCAATACTAGAATCCCAGAACGAATTCAAGAACCCTTGGATGTCTGAATTCTAGAATCAGAGAATGTCTGAATTCCAGAATCATAGACCAAATTCTGGAATATTAAGATGTCTGACTTTTTCTATAGTAGGATGCCAGAATTCTGGAATCTTAGAATATTAGAATTCCAGAATCCTAGCATGTCTGCATTCTAGAATGTTAGGATGTCTGAATTCTAAGATACCAGGATATCTGAATTCTAGATTCTTAAAGTATCAGAATTCTGAAATCATAGGATGTCTGAATTCTGGAATGTTAGGATGTCAGAAATCTAGCATCCTTGGAAATGTGAATTCCAAAATCTTTGGATATCAGAATTCTAGAATCCTAGCGTATCTGAATTCTAGAAGTTTCGGATGTCTGAATTCTAGAATACAGGAAGATCTGAATTCTGGAATTTTAGGATATCAGTATTCAAGAATCTTAGATATCAGAATTCTGGATTCTTGGAATGTCTGAATTCTTGAAACACAGGACGAATGAATTCAACAATCCTAGGAACACTCAGATTTAGAATCCAGGAATATTTGAAATTTAGGATTCCTATGTCTGAAATTCTAGGAATCTAGGATTCCTAAGATTGTATAATGTCTGAATTCTAGATTTCTAGAAGGTCTGAATTCTAGAATCCAAGTATCATGGATTTCTAGAGTCCTTGGAAGTGTAAGTTACAGAATCCTAAGATATCAGAATTCTAGAATCCTAGGATGTCTCTATTGTGGAATGCAAGGGTGTATAAATTCTAGAATACTAGAAAGTCTGAACTCTGGAGTCTTAAGATATCAGAATTCTAGGATTCTAGAATGGCTGAATTCCAGGACGTCATGGCTGAATTTTAGGATGTCTGAATTCTAGAATACCCGGATATCTTAATTCTACATCCCTAAGGTATCAGAAGTACAGAAATTTAGGATGTCTGTATTCGGGAATGTTAGAATGTTTGAATTCTGGAATACTATAATGTCTGGATTCTAGAATCTTAAGATATCAGAATGTTAGAATTCTAGGATGGCTGAATTCTAGTATGTTAGGATGTCTTGATTGCAGAATACACTGATATCTGAATTCTACATGCCTAAGGTGTCAGAATAGTAGAATCCTAAAACGTCGGAATTCTAGAATGTTAGGATGTCAGTATTCTAGAATACTTGGATGTCGGGATTCTACAATCTTTGTATATCAGAATTCTGGAATCCTAACCTGTCTGAATTCTTAAATAGTAGGATGTCTGATGTGTAGGATACTCGGATGTCGGAATTCTAGACCTTAGGATATCAGAAATCTAGAATCCTTGAATGTCTAAATTCTAGAATGTTAGAGTGTCTGAAATCTAGATTCTTAAGCTATCAGAATTCCAGGATCTTAAGATGACGGAATTCTAGAATGTTAGAACGTCAGAATTCTAGTATCCTTGGATGACTGAATTCAAGAATCTTTTCATAACAGAATTATAGAATTTTAGCATGGGTGAATTCTAGAATTTTAGGAGATCTGAAACCTAGAAGACTGGTGTGTCTGAGTTCTAGAATCTTAGGATATAAAAATTCTAGTATTCTAGCATACCTGAGGTCTATAATGTTATGATGTCTGAATTCTAGAATAGCTTGATGTCTCAATTCCAGATTCTTAAGGTATCAGAATTCTAGAATTCTTGGATGTCTGAGTTCTAGAATGTTAGGTTGTCAGTTTTCTGAAATCCTTGGCGGCCTGAATTCTTGAATGTTAGGGTGTCAGTATTCAAGAATCCTAGAATGTCTGAATTCTAGAATCCTGGGATATCTGAATTCTAAAATGCAAAGTTGAATAAATTATTGAATCCTCTTTCATCTAATTTCTATAATCTTTGAATATCTGAATGCTAGAAAAGGGAATGGATCAATAGTAGAATCCCAGAATGAATTCAAGAACCCTTGAATGTCTGAATTTTAGAATCAGAGATTGTCTGAATTCTAGAATCATAGACCAAATTCTGGAATATTAAGATGTCTGACTTCTTCTATAGTAGGATGTCTGAATTCTAGAATCTTAGAATATCAGAATTCCAGAATCCTAGCGTGTCTATATAGTAGAATGTTAGGATGTTTGAATTCAAAGATACTAGAATATCTGAATTCTAGATTCTGAAATTATCAGAATTCTACAATCTTATGATGTCTGAATTCTGGAATGTTAGTATGTCAGAAATCTAGCATCCTTGAAAGTATGTATTCCAGAATCTTTGGATATCAGAATTCTAGAAAACTAGGGTATCTGAATTCTAGAAGTTTAGGGTGTCAGAATTCTAGAAGACTGGGATGTCTGAATTCTAGAATACAAGGAGGTCTGAATTCTGGAACTTTAGGATGTCGGTATTCAAGAATCTTAGATATCAGAATTCTGGAATCTTGGAAGGTCTGAATTCTTGAAACATAGGACGAATGAATTCAAGAATCCTAGAACTTCTAAGTTTTAGAATCCACGAATGTCTGAAATTTATGATTCATATGTATGAAATTCTAGGAATCTAGGATTTCCAAGATTTCAGAATGTCTGAATTCTAGATTTCCAGAAGGTCTGAATTCTAGAATCCAAGTATCATGGATTTCTAGAGTCCTCGGAAGTGTAAGTTCCAGAATCCTAAGATATCAGAATTCTAGAATGCTAGGATGTCTCTATTGTGGAATGTAAGGGTGTATGAATTCTAGAATACGAGAAAGTCTGAACTCTAGAGTCTTAATATATCAGAATTCTAGAATTCTAGCATGGCTGAATTCTAGTACGTCATGGCTGAATTTTAGGATGTCTGAATTCTAGAATACCAGGATATATTAATTCTACATCCTTAAGGTATCAGAAGTACAGAAATGTAAGATGACTGTATTCGGAAATGTTAGGATGTCTGAATTCTGGAATACGATAATGTCTGGATTCTAGAATCTTAAGATATCAGAATGCTAGAATTCTAGGTTGGCTGAATTCTAGTATGATAGGATGTCTTGATTGCAGAATACACCGATATCTGAATTCTAAAGGTATCAGAATACTAGAATCCTAGGACGTCGGAATTCTAGAATGTTAGGATGTCAGTATTCTAGAATACTTGGATGTCGGGACTCTACAATCTTTGTATATCAGAATTCTAGAATCCTAACCTGTCTGAGTTCTTGAATGGTAGGATGTCTGATGTCTAGGATACTCGGATGTCAGAATTCTAGACCTTAGGATATCAGAAATCTAGAATCCTTGCATGTCTGAATTCTATAATGCTAGAGTGTCTGAATTCTAGATTCTTAAGCTATCAGAATTCCAGGATCTTAGGATGACGAAATTCTAGAATGTTAGAACGTCAGAATTCTAGTATACTTGGATTACTGAATTCTGGAAACTTTTCATAACAAAATTCTAGAATTTTAGCGTGGGTGAATTCCACAATTTTAGGAGATCTGAAATCTAGAAGACTGGTGTGTCTGAGTTCTAGAATCTTAGGGTATCAAAATTCTAGTATTCTAGCATATCTGAGTTCTAAAATGTTATGATGTCTGAATTCTAGAATAGCTGGATGTTTGAATTCCAGATTCTTAAGGTATCAGAATTCTAAAATTCTTGGATGTCTGAGTTCTGGAATGGTAGGGTGTCAGTTTTCTGAAATCCTTGGCTGCCTGATTTCTTGAACGTTACTGTGTCAGTATTCAAGAACTCTAGAATGTTTGAATTCTAGAATCCTGGGATGTCTGAATTCTAAAATGCAAAAGTGACTAAATTATTGAATCCTCTTTTGTCTAAGTTCCATAATCTTTGAATATGTGAATTCTAGAAGGGGAATGGATCAATACTAGAATCCCAGAATGAATTCAAGGACCCTTGGATGTCTAATTCTAGAATCAGAGAATGTCTGAATTGCAGAATCATAGACCGAATTCTGGAATATTAAGATGTCTGACTTCTTCTATACTAAGATGTCTGAATTCTAGAATCTTAGAATATCAGAATTCCAGAATCCCAGCATGTCTATATTCTAGAATGTTAGGATGTCTGAATTCTAAGACACCAGAATATCTGAAGTCTAGATTCTTAAAGTATCAGAATTCTACCATCATATGATGTCTTAATTCTAGAATGTTAGGATGTCAGAAATCTAGCATCCTTGGAGGTGTGAATTCCAGAATCTTTGGATATCAGAATTCTAGAATCCTAGCATATCTGAATTCTAAAAGGCTGGGATGTCTGGATTCTAAAACACTAGGATGTCTGAATTCTAGATTACCAGGAGATCTGAATTCTGGAATTTTAGGATATCAGTATTCAATAATTTTAGATATTAGAATTCTGGATTCTTGGGATGTCAGAATTCTTGAAACATAGGACGAATGAAGTCAAGTATCCTAGGAAACCTCAGTATTAGGATCCACGAATATCTGAAATTTAGGATTCATATGTCTGAAATCCCAGGAATTTTAGAATTCCTGAATTCTAGATTTCTAGAAAGCCTGAATTCCAGAATCCATGTATCAAGGATTTCTAGCGTCTTCGGAAGTTTAAGTTCCAGAATCCTAAGATATCAGAATTCTAGAATCCTAGGATGTCTGTATTGTGGAATGTTAGGATGTATGAATTCTAGAATACTAGAATGTCTGAACTCTAGAGTCTTAAGACAGCAGAATTCGAGCATTCTATCATGGCTCAATTCTAGGATGTTAGGGCTGAGTTTTAAGATGTCTGAATTCTAGAATATCCGGATATCTTAATTCTACTTTCTTAAGGTATCAGAAATATAGAAATGTAGGATGTCTGTATTCGGGAATGTTAGGATGTCTGAATTCTGGAATAGTATAATGTCAGGATTCTAGAATCTCAAGATATCAGAATTCTAGAATTCTAGCATGGCTAAAATCTAGTATGTTAGGATGTCTTGATTGCAGAATACACCGATATCTGAATTCTACATTCTTAAAGTATCAGTATACTGGAATCCTAGGACTTTGCAATTCTAGAATGTTAGGATGCCAGTATTATAGAATACTTGGATTTCGGAATTCTACAATCTTTGTCTATCAGAATTCTAGATTCCTAACTTGTCTGAATTCTTGAATGGTAGGATGTCTGATTTCTAGAATACTCGGATGTCGGAATTCTGGACCGTAGGATATCAGAAATCTAGAATCTTTGCATGTCTGAATTCCAGAATGTTAGAGTGTCTGAATTATAGATTTTTAAGCAATCAGAATTCTAGGATCTTAGGATGACTGAATAATAGACTGTTAGAACGTCAGAAGTCTAGTGTGCTTGGATGACTGAATTCAAGAATCTTTTCATAACAGAATTATAGAATTTTAGCATGGGTGAATTCTAGAATCTTAGGATAGCAAAACTCTAGAATTCTAGCATATCTGTGTTCTAGAATGTTAGGATGTCTGAATTCTAGAATAGCTGGATGTCTGAATTCCAGATTCTTAAGGTATCAGAATTCTAGAATTCTTGGATGTCTGAGTTCTAGAATGTTAGGGTGTCAGTTTTCTTAAATCCTTGGCTGCCTGAATTCTTGAACATTAGGGTGTCAGTATTCAAGAATCCTAGAATGTTTGAATTCTAGAATCCTGAGATGTCTGAATTCCAAAATGCAAAGGTGACTATATTATTGAATCCTCTTTTGTCTAAGTTCCATAATCTTAGAATATGTGAATTCTTGAAGGGGAATGGATCAATACTAAAATCCCAGAATGAATTCAAGGACCCTTGCATGTCTGAATTCTAGAATCAGAGAATGTCTGAATTATAGAATCATAGACCGAATTCTGGAATATTAAGATGCCTGACTTCTTCCATACTAGGATGTCTGATTTCTAGAATCTTAGAATATCAGAATTCCAGAATCCTAGCATGTCTGTATTCTAGAATATTAGAAGGTCTGAATTCTAAGATACCAGGATATCTGAAGTCTAGGTCCTTAAAGTATCAGAATTCTACAATCATATGATGTCTGAATTCTGGAATGTTAAGATGTGAGAAATCTAGCATCCTTAGAGGTGTGAATTCCAGGATCTTTGTATATCAGAATTCTAAAACCCTAGCGTATCTGAATTTTAGAAGGTTAGGATGTCTGGATTCTAAAACACTAGGATGTCTGAATTCCAGAATACAAGGAGGACTGAATTCTGGAATTTTAGGATATCAGTATTCGAGAGTCTTAGATATCAGATTTCTGGAATCTTGACATGTCTGAATTCTTGAAATATAGGACGAATGAATTCAAGAATCCTAGGAAATCTCAGTTTTAGAATCCAAAATATCTGAAATTTAGGATTCATATGTCTGAAATCCTAGGAATCTAGGATTCCTGGGATTTTAGAATGTCTGAATTTTAATTTTCTAGAAGGTCTGAATTCTGGAATGGAAGTATCATGGATTTCTAGAGTCCTCGGAAGTGTAAGTTTCAGAATCATAAGATATCACAATTCTAGAAACCTAGGATGTCTGTATTGTGGAATGTTAGGTTGTATGAATTCTAGAATACTAAAACGTGTGAACTCTAGAGTATTAAGATATCAGAATTCTAGAATTCTAGCATGGCTGAATTCTAGGACGTAATGGCTGAATTTTAGGATGTCTGAATTCTAGAATACCCGGATATCTTAATTCTACATTCTTAAGTTATCAGAAGTATAAAAATTTAGAATGTCTGCATTCGAGAATGTTAGGATGGCTGAATTCTGGAATAGTATAATGTCTGGATTCTAGAACCTTAAGATATCAAAATTCCAGAATTCTAGCATATCTGAGTTCTAGAATGTTAGGATGTCTGAATTCTAGAATAGCTGGATGTCTGAATTCCAGATTCTTAAGGTATCAGAATTCTAGAATTCTTGGATGTCTGAGTTCTAGAATGTTAGGGTGTCAGTTTTCTGAAATCCTTGGCCGCCTGAATTCTTGAATGTTAGGGTGTCAGTATTCAAGAATCCTAGAATATCTGAATTCTAGAATCCTGGGATGTCTGAATTCTAAAATGCAAAGGTGATTAAATTATTGAAACCTCTTTTGTCTAAGGTCTATAATCTTTGAATATGTGAATTCTAGAAGGGGAATGGATCAATACTAGAATCCCAGAATGAATTCAAGAACCCATGGATGTCTGAATTCTAGAATCAGAGAATGTCTGAATTCCAGAATCCTAGCATGTCTGTATTCTAGAATGTTACGATGTCTGAATTCTAAGTTACCAGGATGTCTGAAGTCTAGATTCTTAAAGTATCAGAATTCTACAATCAAATGATGTCTGAATTCTGGAATGTTAGGATGTCAGAAATCTAGCATCCTTGGAGGTGTGAATTCCAGAATCTTTGGATATCAAAATTCTAGAATCTTAGCGTATCTGAATTTTAGAAGGTTAGAATGCCTGAATTTAGAACACTAGGATGTCTGAATTCTAGAATATAAGGAAGTCTGAATTCGGGAGTTTTGGGATATCAGTATTCAAGAATCTTAAATAACAGAATTCTGGAATCTTGGGATGTCTGAATTCTTGAAACATAGGACGAATGAATTCAAGAATCCTAGAAAATCTCAGATTTGGAATCCACGAATGTCTGAAATTTAGGATTCATATATCTGAAATCGTATGAATCTAGGATTCCTAGGATTTTAGCATGTCTGAATTCTAGATTTCTAGAAGGTTTGAATTCTAGACTCCAAGTATCATGGATTTCTGGAGTCCGCGGAAGAGTAAGTTCCAAAATCCTAAGATATCAGAATTGTAGAATCCAAGGACGTCTGTATTGTGGAATGTTAGGATGTAGGAATTCTAGAATACTAGAATGTCTGAACTCTGGAGCCTTAAAATATCAGAATTCTAGCATTCTATCATGGCTGAATTCTAGGATGTCATGGCTGAATTTTAGGATGTCGGAATTCTAGAATATCCGGATATCTTAATTCTACATTCTTAATGTATCAGAATTATAGAAATTTAGGATGCCTGTATTCGGGAATCTTAGGATGTCTGAATTCTGGAATAGTATAAGGTCTGGATTCCAGAATCTTAAGATGTCAGAATGCTAGAATTCTAGCATGGCTGAATTCTAGTATGCTAGAATATCTTGATTGCAGAATACACCGATATCTGATTTCTACATTCTTAAATTATCAGAATACTAGAATCCTAGGACGTTGGAATTCTAGAATGTTACGATGTCAGTTTTCTAGAATACTTGGATGTCGGAAATCTACAATCTTTGTATATCATAATTCTAGATTATTAACATGTCTGAATTATTGAATGGTAGGATGTCTGATTTCTTGAATACCCGGATGTCGGAATTCTAGACCTTAGGATATCAGAAACCTAGAATCCTTGCATGTCTGAATTCTAGAATGTTAGAGTGTCTGAATTCTAGATTCTTATGCAGTCTGAATTCTAGGATCTTAGGATGACTGATTTCTAGAATCTTAGAACGTCTTTATTCTAGTATCCTTGGATGACTGAATTCTAAAATCTTTTCATAAGAGAATGCTAGAATTTTAGCGTTGGTGAAGTATAGAATTTTCGGATACCTGAAATCTAGAAGACTAGTGTGTCTGAATTCTAGAATCTTAGGATACCAAAATTCTAGAATTCTAGCATATCTGAGTTGTAGAATGTTAGGATGTTTGAATTCTAGAATAGCTGGATGTCTGAATTCCAGATTCTTAAGGTGTCAGAATTCTAGAATTCGTGGATGGCTGAGTTCTGGAATGTTAGGGTGTCAGTTTTCTGAAATCCTTGGCTGCCTGAATTCTTGAACGTTAGTGTGTCAGTATTCAAGAATCCTAGAATGTCTGAATTCTAGAATCTTGGGATGTCTGAATTCTAAAATGCAAAGGTGACTAAATTTTTGAATCCTCTTTTGTCTAAGTTCCATAATCTTTGATTATGTGAATTCTTGAAGGGGAATGGATCAATACTGGAATCCCAGAATAAATTCAAGAACCCTTGGATGTCTGAATTCTAGAATCAGAGAATGTCTGAATTCCAGAATCATAGACCAAATTCTGGAATATTAAGATGTCTGACTTCTTCTATACTAGGATGTGTGAATTCCAAAATCTTAGAGTATCAGAATTCCAGAATCCTAGCATGTCTGTATTCTAGAATGTTAGAAGGTCTGAATTCTAAGGTACCAGGATGTCTGCAGTCTAGATTCTTAAAGTATCAGAATTCTACAATCATATGATGTCTGAATTCTGGAATGTTAAGATGTCAGATATCTGGCATTCTTAGAGGTGTGAATTCCAGAATCTATGGATATCAGAATTCTAGAATCCAAGTGTATCTGAATTCTATAGTGTTAGCATGTCGGGATTCTAAAACATTAGGATGTCTGAATTCTAGAATACAAGGAAGTCTGAATTCTGGAATTTT
>PVKP010051481.1:0-12893 GCA_004027715.1 Plecturocebus donacophilus | reverse complement strand
TGCCATAGCTCCTCATTTACCTTATGCCATGATTGTGAGGGCTCCGCAGCCATGTGGAGCTGTGAGTTCATCAAACCTCTTTTTCTTTGTAAATTACCCAGTCTTGGGTAGTTCTTCATGGCAGTGTGAAGATGGACTAACACAATCTTTCAGAGTGAGCAACAGGAGAAGGGGAGGGCAAGGGCATGGAAGATGAAGAGGCTGCCTCTTTGTGATTTAACCTCAGAAGTGACATCCATCACTTTTGCTGCATTCGTTAGAAGCCATTACTAGGTCCAGTCCATGCGTGAGGGGAGGAGATTGCACAGGAGGTGAACACCTGGGGCTGGAGATCATAGGGAGTCATCTTAGAGCAGACTGACCGCAGGCAGTATCTGTCTACCTGCTTAGCTGCGATCAGTTCTGCACTAGCAAGAAAACTGTCCACACATCTCAGTACATTAATGCTGCTTACATGGAGAAATCTGAAGTGAGTGCATATCATTTTTTGGAAGGACCAAAAGGATATTTTGGGAAAAGTGTGCTCCGAAAGTTATGGAAGAGGGAAGAAGGGAGGGGGTGAGCCCTTTGAGGGACTCCAGGCTGAGCCTATGATCTGACAATACATTGAATACATTGTTAATAACTGCTCTTCACAAACAGCAAACTGCCTTCCACTCCCAGGCCTTTTGAGCAGGCGTGGGAAAAGCTGTAACACTGCTGGCTTCCCGAGTCCTTGGCCGTCAGCAGGCCTCATATCTGGAGGCACCTCTCCCATCCCGCGGTGTTCTCTGCTCTTTAGCCTCTGTGCTTCCTGTTTTCCGAAGAGTGAGTAACAAAGGGGTAGATGCAGTAGCCATGACTTTCAGATTATAAGCTCAGGTGATCAAGGAAAGTAAGCTACTGAGTTTTCCTGAAACCCAGTTACATAATTTCCATGTTTCTAAGCCTCGGTTTTACTGTCCCCACTGCTGTTTGCTGAGTGGCACCCGAGTTTCAGGGGAGGGTGGGGGATGTCTCCTCCAGGGAGGACGCACTGGGGGCAGTGTTTGCTCCTCGGCCAGCATGTCCATGCCTGCACCTGCTGACATGTTCTCTGCTCTGCTGGGTCTCTGGGGTCTGAGGATGAGTCACCAGCCTCTGTGAGACCCTGGGATTGTCATCTCCATGAGGCAGAAGGTACCTGCGGCTGGTCCTCTGCTCTGGAAGTTGCCGTAGCTCCGGGAGGTCCCCGAGGCTGGCCCCGGTGCTGTTTGCCCAGACTTGCCGTGCAGCCCTTTCTCCTCAGGGTCAGCCTCTTTCTGGAGCTCTACCTGTGCAGGAAAGGTCTACACCCTGGGTCACAGACGCCTCCCGGGCCTGCAGAAGAATCCCCTCCCCTGCCGCCTGTGGTGGGTGGAGGAGAAGGACCCCTTCTCTGATGCCTGTCCTGAAGCTCCACCGCCCGATTTTTCTTCTCAGCAAGTCACTTTCTAGATGGGGGTGGAAAGTGTCACTCTGAGCCCTCACACATTTCCCCAAATCTTTTGTGTCGGCCCTACGTGCTTTAGGTGTCCTTTAAGGCCAGGCTTTCAAACTCCAAGGCCAAGGAATGTGTGCCTCCCTGTAGGCTACAGAGTTCCCTGGAACTGGCGGCTGTGGTGGGTTGGTGGTGACGGCAGAGTGTTCTGGGGGGCTTGGTATAGCCGCGTGTGCCTGTGTGAACCAGTGTGTGACTGTGTGCGCCTGTATGTGCAAGTGAGTGTTAGGAGTGAGTGTGAGCGAATGAGAGTGTAGATGAGTGTGTGGAAGTGAGTGTGTGTATGAAGGACAGAGACTATGAGTGTGTGGAAGAGGCTGAGTGTGAGTGTATAAGAGTGAGTGTGAGCGAATGAGAGCATGGATGAGTGTGTGGAAGTGAGTGTGAGTGTGTGCATGATAGTGTGTGTATGAGGGTGCGTGTATAAGACAGTGTATGAGAGTGAGTGTGTAAGACAGTGTTGCAAACAGATGCTCAGTGTTGCAAAGAAAAATTAGCCCTGAGACAAAGGATCTTTCAGCAAAGCAATTTTTACTTCCTACAGGAAGGGTACTTTCGCCAGCCATCTCGCCATGAGAGTGCAACAAAGGACAAGCAGACATATCGATCTTTTATGCATTTGGGCTCGTCCTTAGTGCTGTGTTTGATCTTTGTTGGTTGGATCCAGACTTCACAATCTAAACTAAAACTTGACTGGCTCATAACGTAAAGCTTTTCTAAACAGGTAAAAGCAATGGAGAACAAAAAGGAAGTCCAAATAAGGAAGGGGCACAGGCTGCGAGTGGGGACGTGCCTGTGAGCACCTTAGTTAAAATACAAGGACACAGAATGTACTACCTGCCTATAAGCATGTTCAACAGCTACACAGGACAGGGCTTCACGAAGAGTTATTAGCAAAAAGCAAGAAGGATTTATTCTCTAACAAGAAAGGAAACTGTGAAGAGGAACTTTTCTACTTACAACAGTGTATGAGAGTGAGTGTATAAGTCTGTGTAAGACTGAGTGTATGAGAGTGTCAGACTGAGTTTATGAGTGTGTGTGTGTGTGAGCATGTGTGTGTGCGAGTGAGTGTGTATGCATGTGAGAGAGGGAGTGTGTGTGCAGTGGGTAGCATCTGACAGGCATTTCCTGGCCACACAGAGGACATTGGGAAGTCCGGGGTCCTAACTGAAGCTGGATGGGAACATGACTGGGGCGAGGCCTAGTGAGAAGTCTGGGCGTGTTGGGGAGTGGAGGCTGAACGCAGGAAAGATGCGTGGGTCCTCTGGCAGAGACGAGGTGGCAGCCCCTGGCTTGCTGGGTCTGTGGAGCTGTCGGGAGCCGCTTAGCCCCAGGGAGGAGGAACTGAGGCGAGAAGAGGGTGAGAGCACCAGGGAGGCGAGGTTGGTGCCGGGTAGGAGGCCCTGGTCTTCTCCAGCCTCTGCGGGTGGACAGAGGCCCCCAGTCGCCACCTCCCAGGTCCTGTCCTGCTCTGGCCTGCAGCTTGAAATGCGGAGGCAAATCAATATAAAGGCTGCGAGCCCCACGATGCATCTGGGGACGTTTGCATCAGCTCATGTTTTCAAATGTGCAGTTACCTGGAAAGCTCTAGGCTGGGGAGAATCTACCTCTTCATAGTTGTGAGAGCGAGTGTGTGTATGAATGACTGACTTCAGGTGTACAAGCAAAACGTGATAGACAAATTTTTACATAACTATGATAATCAGAGTTTGTATTTTGGTTCTGATAGAAGCATTAAGTGATACAATCACAGAGATGACCTTTTTAAGACTGTGTGTGTCTTATGATCGTTCCACCCGACGGCCTTTTGTTAATTGTAATTATTTTTTCCACAGATGGACTCTGGAGCCAGGCATGTCGAGTGATCCTCACGTTTAATCTTGACCGTGGTCAGTCCTGCGTGGCGGGAGTCCTCACACACTCAGTGCAGGAAACAAAAGAGATGAAGTCACTGGCTCACCTTCTCCCAGCAAGAAAGGTTGAGGGCTGGGCTGTCCCCCTGCAGGCTGCCTGGAAAGCCTTTCCCGCGCGCACGTGCTGCCTGGCTTCCCCGCTCTGCGTGGGAGAATGTTGTCTGCAGCTACCAGGATCTGAGCTTTTTGAAGATAAGGACCTGGAACACAGTAAGCAATCAATAAACACTTTTGAATTAAACAATTAAACATAAAAACATTAAGTAATGTGGGTGATTAAATATATTTAAAAAAATGGTTTTGTGTTGAGGCTGAAAGTCATTTTAAAAAATGCAGTGCTCTGTAAGAATCTGATATTCGTAACAAAATAATAAACAGCTTAGGTGCTAGGAATGCAAATTTATGACCACCACAGACAACACTGGACATCGACAAATAACGTTTGTGCAAACACCAGTGGTTTTGTTATGAATTATTGAACTTCTCTTTCAACATGGAAAATGATTCAGATGTGATTGCATCTTTTTCTAATGTCAAGAGTGCTGTCCCTCTGTGGGTGGTAGCTGGGAATCGCTGGATGAGCAGGGACCGGCCAACACCACGTGGGTGTGCAGGTCTGGTGGCCCTTCCCATCTCAGGAGCACTCCGGGAAGTCACGGAGAGGCGTCGAGTGGAGCGAGAAGGTGCTGCGGCCCCAGATCCGGATACTTGGAGGCGCCAGATGATTCTCTCCTGAATGGGGGCGGTGTGTCCACCATCACTGGGAGCAGTGAAGGCCACGGAAGGTGTTAAGGAGCAGGGGCCCCTCTCGGCGGTTCCCGGGATGGCCGAGGAGCCGGGAGTCCAGGCAACCTCGACAGGCTGCGGGCACAGCACCTAATCACTCACAGGACCGAGGGAGCTCCACCGGATTCCATAATCCCAGCAGCACCCCATGAGGCGCTGCCATTATCCCCATTTTACAAGCCGGTGAGGAAAGTCTCAGACAGGTCACGTAACTTCCTCAAGGTTTTCCAGGGACACCAGAATTTGCACTCAGGTGTTCTGACGTTCGAACGTGTGCTCTTCACCGCAGCATGCTGCTGTCTTCCTCTGGAGTCTGGCGTGGATCTGAAAAGTGATGTAAATGCTGCCTTTCACTTCCCATGCTCCTTGCCTCCGTCTCCTTCATGGGAAGACTCAGGTTTCAAAATGCGGGCCTGAGGAAGATGTGAACCACACAGGCTCTGCCTTTGTGACGCAGGAGCGCCTTTAGAGCAGAGAGCAATGGACTTGGTCTGTTGATTCTTCATAGCAATTATTGCCTTGACTGAAATGCAAGATTATGTCCTGGAATATCTCTGTGTTTGGTAGCACCTCAGCTACAGATACTGTCCACACACAACAGTGCTCTTCATGTTAGGACACCCGGGATTAACTTCTGAAATCCGGTGCCGGGAAGGATGTCACGATCCCGAAGAGCGGTGTGTGACCTCTGTGCCTGCTGCAGGACGAGGCCCAAACCTGGTGCTCCATCCAACCCCAGTTCAAACTTAATCCCAGGCAACCTCTGCGTACTTGGGGAAAAGATGAAAACAGGGATTTTCCTGTATGTTCCTACTTTCCCTGAGAAATTTCAGATCGCTTTGAGTGTCTTTTGTGCATTTGGAAATGGGAACGTACCATAAGCCTTTCTAAATCTTTTCTTGGTAGTACGTGGGTGTTGAACTATACACGTAAGAACATAAATATTTCCCTTGTTACGCAGACCTCACCACACACCACACACCATTTTGTTAGGAGTGTGGCCTAGGTGACAACATCTACATTCTGTGTTTGTGCACCACAAGAAGCAGGGGTTGGCAAACTACAGGACGCGAGCCAAATCTAGCCCACTGCATATTTTTATGAATAAAGTTTTATTTAGAATACAACCACACGAGCTCATGCATGCGTTGTCTGTGGCTGCTTCTGAGCTACAATGGCAGAGTTGAGAGGTTGCCACAGAGAGGCTATGTACAGCCTGCAAGCTCTAGCATGTGTTTTCTTTGTTTTATGGTACTTTAGGTTCTGGGGTAGAGGTGCAGATCATGCAGGGTTGTTGCATAGGTACACACATGGCAAGGTGGTTTGCTGCCTTCATCCCCTCCATCACCCATATCTGGTATTTCTCCCCTCGTTATCCCTCCCCGCTCCTCGCTGTCCCTCCCCTAGCCCTCCCCAACTGACCACAGTGCGTGATGCTCCCCTCTCTGTGTCCACGTGTTCTAATTGTTCGACACCCACCTATGAGTGATAACATAGCACGTTTTCTTTTTCTTTTCTTTTTTTTTGAGACAGAGTTTCCCTCTTGTTGCCCAGGCTGGAATGCAGGGGCACAATCTCGGTTCACTGCAATCTCCGCCTCCCGGGTTCAAGCGATTCTCCTGCCTCAGCCTCCTGAGTAGCTGGGATTACAGGCATGCATCACCACGCCCGGCTAATTTTGTATTTTTAGTAGAGACGGGGTTTCACTATGTTGGCCAGGCTGGTCTTGAACTCCTGACCTCAGGTGATCTGCCCGCCTCAGCCTCCCAAAGTGCTGGGATTACAGGCATGAGCCACTGCGCCAGGCCACTCTAGGATGTTTTCTATGTGGTCCTTTACAGAACAAATTTGCTGACCCTGGAATACAATGTAAGAGACAGGCAGCACCATAGAAGCTCCTGTCTAAACAGGATTTCAGCTAACTGGCTGGAGAGTAGGAACATAATTTTTCTTGCAAGTGGGGAGTAAATGGTTCTGCTAGAAAGCTCTTCATTTTACATAGAGTGTCATGAGGTCCTGCATCCAGCCAGCAGGAGCTCCAGTAGAAACTCCTCCACTGAATGTGTGTCTGTGGGAAATGACTTCACTTTCGCAAGAAACCTTAGCTGCTTGACCAACCGCTTAGCATGCTGAGAGGGTCAAGAGGAAGAATGGGGATGAATTTCCCTACAAAGTGCTGTTTTTATGGCAGGTCGGGCTTAAGAGCCATGTTTGGCTCCGGATGATGATATTTTTCCACAGCTGTTTGTTCAGGGATCTGTTTAAACTAATAACTGTCTGGTACCTTCCCAATCTACCCTCAATTAGATTTTCAGAATAGTTTGTTAAATTATGTATTTATTATAACTTTCGACTCACATTGTATGGGAGAGAATTAGAGTCTATTCATTTTGAAACTTGAGGAATGGAAATTGACAATATAGATATGGAAGCCACAAAAGGAAAAACCGAAGAATTGAAGCGGTACGATGTCTAAATAGGGTGATTTTTAAAATATTTGAGTTAGCTAGACAATTTTCTTTTTCTTCTTGTTTGTAGTGTTTGGCTATGTAGACATGGCCTTAGTTAAATAAACTCATAAGACATCACCACATTGAGAACAATATGTATTAAAATAAAACTTAAATGAATTTTTAGTATGGATTGGATGCAAGAACCCATAAAGATTTATTGCCATTATTTCAAACATCATTGAAATTATACTTAATTATCTGTGCAATTTGCTGGAAATAGCATTTTAGAATTTTTGATCAAGTAATGCCATTAATTTAAAAATAGAAATGTACTAAGCTGGTTTTTAAAACATTCCCCAAAATATAATTTCTAAAGCACTTCTTGGAAAAATTCTCTCTTCTTCCTTTCCTCTCTCCAAATGTTTTGCCACTCCTAAGTCTTAAATTGGCAAACAGATTATTTTTGCTTGTTTGCTTGTTCCTTTTTAGACTATGACAATTTTGAGTGGCCAGATGGGTTCGGGTGACCGCCCAGGATATTCACATTAGAGGAAGAAAGGAAAGGAAACAGCTTTGCTCTTCAGTAATTTTAGACTTTGAAAGGACATGGGTTAATGGCTTTTTATTATTGAATTTTTCTTTGGGGAAAAGTAATCTTGTATTTTCTGCAGGTATGCTGCTGTCTATGTGGCACACAAAAAAGCTGAAATTTATCAAATTAATTCACTTGGACATTTCAACCGAGTAGTCATCCTCAGCAGCACGCTTTGTTTTGAAGGGCTCATTTCTATCAAGGTGACGGTGTTAAGTGTAGGGAGCCAAAGCTCCAGAGGCTGTGATTTGTTTTTCCATGCTTGCCTTCTTCATGGAAATCTATTTCACGCAAGTGCAATGCTTCGGCGGTGTAGCAAGGCCTCACCTCATGAGCTACATGATAGGAGCTTGTCCCAGAATCATCTCCAAGGCTTTCCTGCCCCCGTCGCCCACGCCAGCACTGATATTCCAGCTTCCCACCTGCCTGCTGCCTTGAGCCTCTCTTCTGTCACTCCTGAGCCTCTGCCTTCCAGTTGGCTCGCTTCGCTGTCCCTCCAACCGACTCCCTGCCTCGCTCTGTGTCCTGCCTCGCTCTGTGTCCTGCCTCGCTCTGTGTCCTGCCTCGCTCTGTGTCCCACCCCCTCCCTGCCTTTCCAAGCCTGACCATCCCCCCTTCCCCAATCACCCATCATCTGCCACACACAGCACCCCCAGGTGACTCAGGGCTCCATGGAGAAGGAGACCAGACAGAGCCTTGGCTGGCATGGCCTCCTCACAGGGCTGTCGTGAAGCACCTTGGTGAAGTGGCGGAGAGGTGACCCAGGAGTGAGACAAGCAGGCCCCAGGCCTTGCATTCAGACATGCTGGGTCCAGTCAGGCCCCTGTGGGAACCGGTGTTTTAGGGACTGACTACTCCCCTGGAGAAGAAGTGATCCTAAAGAAAGAGTCAGGAAGACACAAGTGGCCAAAGAGGAAGACAGACCCCAGGACATCATGGTGCCTGCTACCTGGCTTTGTCTCCTGGTCCAGAATTTTGGGGGCTCACGTCTGATTTTTAAGAGAGAGAGAGAGAGTCAGAGAAAAGGGGAGAGAGAGGAAGAGAGAGAGAGAGAGAGAGAGAGAATGCTTACATGAGCACATGAGAGAATTAAGTAAAAATTAAAAAGCCGGTTGGTAGATTGCAAAATTGTTCTGTGTGAGACTTCATTGTTCTTCCCACCCGGACCACCCTCAGCGTCCCTGGAATCTGAGCGGGCCTCGTGCCGGTGTGCTTTGACAGCAGGACGTGCAGGGAGTGGCACCCCCTCGGCTCTCAGAGGACCTGCAGCTGCTGCCTCACTCCCCTGGGAGGCTGCCCTGAGAGCACCACGGAGCACACCAGGTCCACCCGCAGGAGGGTGAGAGGCCGCACGGAGGGAACCGAGGCACCCAGCCAGCACCAGCCAGCACCCAGCCAGCACCCAGCCAGCACCAGCCAGCACCAGCCAGCACCAGCCAGCACCGAGCACCCTTAGCCAGGCATGCCTGTGAGGCCCACTCAGACCTTCCCGGCCATTAGCCAGCTCGATGCAGCTGCAGGAGCGAGCCCAGGTCAGAACAGTCGAGGAATCACTCACCCGCCGGCCCCCAGAAGTGCAAACAGCCGTAAACTGTTTCAGTCGCTGAGTTTTGGGGCATTCGCGGTGCAGCAAATGCGATGGGACCAAGCTGCCTTACTAAAGTTGCGGTAAGATCTGCTGGGATCTTTCTTCTGCTACTCTGGAAGAGCATGGCGTTCTCCTGGTGCTGAGGGAACTTACCATCCCAGCACCTGGGAGAGAATCCCTCTCGGGGAGGGAGTGATGTCTGTGCGGTGGGCTGATGGTGGGGCTGGATGAGGCTGTGCGAGCTGCTTTGGGGCAAACAGGGAGACCTGAGGTGCTAAGGTGGCAACAGCTTTCTACACGAGAAACTGGCAGGAGCTGGGGGTTGGGAGGGGGCGGGAAAGACGGAGCCGAGCACCACTTTGGGAGGGGGACCCGGTTTGCAAAAATGTGTGGAGGACTTTGATGAGGCTCACAGTGGATTTGCTGCAATGTAGATGCCTCGGCTACGCCCAGAGCTGATGCGAGTGTTTGCACACCCTGGGACATCTGAGCGACACGTGGTTTCAGCGCATTGAGGACTCCAGAGGCTCTGGCTCAGTGCAGGGCTGCTGATGTTGTGGTGGAAGCTTCTTTCATCATCAAAGGAGGCTAAGTGGTCAGGAAGGGCCTCATGAGCAGGCATCCCAGAGGGGCCAACCAGAGAGCAAGGAAAACGGGGAGGGGGCCCCAAGCCTCGTTAATGCTGGTGTGACGCCTCTGGAGGGCCCCTGAACTAACT
Source organism: Plecturocebus donacophilus (assembly GCA_004027715.1). Classification (NCBI taxonomy): domain Eukaryota; kingdom Metazoa; phylum Chordata; class Mammalia; order Primates; family Pitheciidae; genus Plecturocebus; species Plecturocebus donacophilus. The sequence goes on along the minus strand of PVKP010051481.1, from coordinate 3,345 downwards.
GAGGATTGGGCGGGGGCGGCGTGGGGCAGGCGGAACAGAGAGAGGATAGGAAAGCAGCCCTGTAACGTGACTCCGTTCTAAGCTTGGTGCCAGTGAGAATGGGAGAAACAGAGGCACGCAGAGAAAGCCAGAAATGCGGAGGACGCCCGGTGCATGTCTTTGGCTTGAGTGAATGGTGAGTGGGCTCCGGAAGTCCTCCGCTGGTCTGTCAATTTCCAGGTGGAGAATTTGCAGTAACTTTTCTGGCTGACTCAGATGATCAAAGCAGTTTCACGTCGTTTTCCATTTTTTTTTTTTTTTTGAGACAGAGTCCCGCTCTGTAGCCCAGGCTGCAGTGCAGTGGCGCGATCTTGTCTCACTGCATCCTCTGCCTCCCAGGTCCGGGTTCAAGCAAGTCTCCTGCCTCAGCCTCCCAAGTAGCTGGGATTACAGGCAAGCGCCACCATGCCCAACTAATTTTTGTATTTTTAGTAGAAATGGGGTTTCACCATATTGGCCAGGCTGGTCTTGAACTCCTGACCTCAGGTGATCCGCCTGCCTTGGCCTCCCAAAGTGCTGGGAGTACAGGTGTGAGCCACCACGCCTGGCCCAGAATTTACTTCTTGACTTCACAGAGTTGAAAGAGAAAAACTGGAACAAATAAAGAGAACCAGGAAAAATAACCTATCAGCGCCCTGTACTTGGAAGTCATACTTCAAGCAACAGGGAGGGACTCTCCACCATCGAGAGGGGTTACAGAGAACGTGTTCACCAGATACATGCCTGCCTTTCATGCCAACCTGGCTTCACGAAGAAATTAGTTAGTGGCAGTCCTGGTACATCCTAATGTGGGAATCCAAAAATGAGTGGCTTTACATCTTGTTAGGTTCTTCTGAGATCTCTAGATGACATTTTTTAATCCTTTGTTTCTGTGTTCCTAAGTGTGCTGAGCTCATTTCAGGCACAGGCAATTCCAAATCAACCTCTGCCGTATTTCTGCAGCCGAGGCTCGGAGCATTGAGGTGATTCAACGCAGTAATTAATGTCAAACACGAAACAATCAGCATGTGTGGGTGATCGCGTCTAAATAATTCAAGAAGAAAGACCCGGTGTGTTTGGCATGTTTAGATACAGACTCTAACCTCGTTTGCCTTTACAATGGTCTCACAGATTCCAGGTTGGTTTGTAGATGATGAATAATGAAGGTATTACTCATGGCCTGAAAGCATGACATTTGCAAATCGCATCGCTGTTGCCGCCTTAAGAAATACCACATGATTCTGTTTTGACATATTTTATTTTCAGGAAGGAGAGCAGTTATCTATACAGGCTCACCTCAAAGTGCCTACGACTGATGGAGCATTATCGTATCCCATAAATAATTTGGGCACGAGTGTCATTATAGGTATAAATCAAAAGGACAACTTTTGCTTCTAGATTTGCCTGTGTTTGTAAATTTATGTTGTGTTTAGGAAGGAAGGAGGTAACCTGCAGAGCTGTTCAAATGGCATAAAGCTCAGTAGCTGTTGGGAGCCAGGCAGCAAAACTAAGAAGCTATAGCTTCATTGGCTGGTGTTAGAAAGAGCAGGTGCTTACCAAGCAGACAGGAGAGGAAGCCATTGTAGAAGCTGGCTAGGGTCCAGAGCCGCGGTTCTCAAACACGTGCGTGCATCGGAGCATCCGGCAGACTTGCTGACCTCAGGTTGCTGGGCTCTGCCCTGGACTTTGTGGCTCTCTGCGTTTCTGACCAGGCCCATGTGTTGCCCAGCCCACATTCAGAGCCTTCACCAGAGAGCAACGTGTTCCTCATGGGAAGAAAGGGGGGCTTTTCTTTAGGGAAGCACTTTGATGAGACCCTTCCATTGACAAGTTCAAGACTTCTACTTAAGCTAGTTCGGGTTCGAAAGCAGAATTCAAAAAGCAGTGAGGCAATGTGAGAGCAAAGTTGGCTTGTATAATAAAGTGGGCGGTGGGGGTGTTGGATGGTAGCTGGATGGCAGAGATGGGACCGGGGATGACGGGGAGAAAGGCGAAAGACCAAGGCTACACGCTGTAGTAAGATGGTGGCAGACCTGGAATCCACATGGCAAGAAACTTCCTGAGGTTGGGAAGGGCCAGTGAATCCCCAGAAACAGTGGTGTCCGACGTTCAATGTGAAGTTTTCCTCAACTGTGCTGGTGTTCTTCCTGTGACCCCTGACCCGACCTCCACCGTTATCCCCAGCGTTTGCTGCAGATCAGGGCTGTTCACTAGCCTTGCTGAGTTCTTTAGGATCTTGCTACTCAGGTGTGATCTATGGCCCTTTCACAAGCCGGTCTTCCTGAGAGCTTCTCAGAAATGCAGACTCTCAGGTTCTGCCCCTACCTACTGAATTGAAGTCTGGAGTTTAACAAGGTCCCTGGGATGCGTTTGTGTGTCTGAGTTTGAGAGGTGATTTTAAGGCAGAGTTGTCCAGACTTCTATGACATCACTGTTGCCAGGGACATTTTCTAGGCATGCAGATTTTAGGGCCCCACCCCAGCACTTGGAATCAGAGTTGTCCAGAGAGAGGCCTAGGAATCTGTGTTTCATGAGACCAGCTGATTCTTACAACTGGGCATGTTCGGGAGGAAACTCCTCTAAGGGAATGAAGGGGAGCAGTTTTGATGCTTGGGCGGTTGAATCGAGTCAGGGACAGGACGTCAGCCACAGGAAGCATGCAGCAGGTGGGGATGCGAGTGAGCAGAGAGTAGGAGTCAGTATAAAGGTGACAGAAAGACATGCCCCCACTGCAGGAAGCCTCAGACAGCCTTGGCAGTGTTCGGAAGGCCTCTGGATTTCCCCTAGACTGGTTGCTTTCAACTGGTGGGGAGGGATTTGGCAACATCTGGAGACATTTTCAGTTGTCACAAGTGGGAGATCACTGGCATCTCGTGGGTAGGTGCCAGGGATGTGCTCAACCTCCTGCCACGCACAGGGCAGCCCCTCCTGCGGCGGCCCCACGTCTTAGTGCTGAAGGCGAGAAAGCCTGGTCTCGTCCTGCGGCTTTAAGTGTGGTCCTGAACCAGCCGCGCCATATTGCCTGGGAGTACGGGACTTGTTAGACACGTCAGCCCCACTTTCTTCCCGTGAGGGGGCCGCATCTCAGACCTCCTGGGTCACACACTATAGGGCCAGGGTCCAGCGATCTGTGGCTCAGCAAACACTCCAGGTGTTTCTGACGCACGTGACAGTCTGAGGACAACTGCTGACGTAGGCAGTGTGGGCGCCCATTCTGTGGGACTATGCTGGCACAGGCAGTGTGGGCGCCTATTCTGTGGGACTATGCTGGCACAGGCAGTGTGGGGCACATATTCTGTGGGACTATGCTGGCACAGGCAGTGTGGG
>PVKP010051480.1:0-12893 GCA_004027715.1 Plecturocebus donacophilus | reverse complement strand
ACAAAACATACATTTTTCTCAGTATCACATTATACCTATTTTAAAAGTGACCACATAATTGGAAGTGAATCACTCCCCAGCAATTGCATAGCATTTCACAGGTTTAAATAAAATATTGGTTGGCTGCTTATTTGTTATTTTCATCCCCTATTCCTTCCTGTCTCCATTGTTAAGCACAATTATTGGCATAAAAGAGGTTGTTAATACCCATTTTTAGACTGCATTCTAGCCTGGGCAATAAAACAAGAATCCCGTTCTCTCTCCTTCTTTCTCTTCCTCTTTCTTTCTCTCTTTCATTCTTTTTTTTTTCTTTCTTTTGCTGTTTCTTTCTTTCTCCTTTCCTCTCTTTATCAAAAAAAAAAAAAAAGAAAGAACTGTTCTTCTCAGTCACTAGTATTTATTGAGCTTACATCTTAAAATCAGTATTCTTTTAGACATCACTGAGGAAAGAAGTAAAAGATAAGATCTTAGGATCAGGCAGTTTGACTCACGCCTGTAATCCCAGCACTTTGGGAGGCCCAGCCGGGCGGATCACTTGAGGCCAGGAGTTTGAGACCAGCCTGGCCAACATGGCGAAACCCCGTCTGTACTAAAATTACAGAAAATTTAGCTAGGTGTGGTGGTCCACGCCTGTAATCCCAGCTACTTGGGAGACTGAGGCTCAAGAATCAATTGAACCCTGGAGGCAGAGGTTGTGGTGAGCCGAGATGACACCCCTGCACTCTAGCCTGGGCAACAGAGAGAGATTCTGTCTCAAAAACAAAAGACCTTTTTATTGGGGGCATTTGTAGTCACACATTATATGAATACAGAAATATGCCATATCTTATTTATTTAGATATTCTAAATAACATTAAAGGAGGAAGTGAAATGTTGATACCTTTCCAAAAGGGAAGCTCTGTTAAAAAGGTTCAGAAACACCACGTCAGAATAAATAGTTCCTGTTTCTGGGGAAAAAGTAGGTACTAGTCACAAAATACAGATGAACAGAGAAAAAAAAAATGCTTCCAGTGAGGGGAGTGGCAACAGTTTCATCAAATACTATAAGCTTCTTTCAGAGCAGCGCTTTTCATCTTTGGTCCTCGGGTTGCCTGGCACAGTGTGGGGCTTGTGGTGAAGGTGACCTCTGACCACTGGTTTTTGATACTTACTGTGCACACTGTCGGAGGTGGGTGTGCCCCTACAAACCCTGATTGTATCTCAGATCTTCCTTCATAGTGTGAAGGCTATGTCAGGAATCCCTCCTGTGTCTACTCTGAAAAGTGAGCCATGGCTTCCTAAAGGACCAGAATTCAGGAATTTTCTGCCTGACTTCAATTCTGCTTCCCAACAAGGCCTGGCCTAGCTCCATTTTGTCACCTATGATGTTTATATTGTTGCTTAGCCCAGGACAATAGGTGTAAGTAAGACAAGTGTCTTCTAAGTCCTGATTTCAAACCTCTTCCCTACTTCTCCACGCTCCAGAAATACGGTTGAATAATCAACATTTCAGACTCATGGAGGAAGTCGATTCCACTGCAGGGTTAAAGGAAGGCTTTGCCCTCCTAGGGATCAGAACCAAGTTAGCAGTGATTATCCTTTTAACCTGTTAACAACGGGGTTTGAGTTCTGGACCAAGCCGGGAGGATCTCAGAGTTCTATTTCCTTTTAAGCATAGATCTAGATTCCCCGCCACAGTCAGTTATTAGGAAGGGAGGAAACTGGCAATATTTTAACGTATGGAATAACCATACGTCTTTCTATCACAGTAAATTACTGGAAATACCAAGCAGCTAGGCTTTGTCGGTAAAATCCATATACATACATGGTGGCACTGTGACGAAAGGGGGCAAAGTTTATTTATAGCAAGATTATTATAATAAATAAATTAGTGTTTTCCAAAATTGGCATAGTAATGGTAAATTGGGAACCCACCCACGTAGCTGTCTTTATTTAACTTAGTTTGCTTCTGCCTTTGTTTTCGTAACAGGAGTCCATCTAGAAAGGAATGAGCATGTGATTCCACTAACAGCCAGCAGGTGGCAATAGTAGGCAGTAGAGTGCGTGTTTTTTCTTCCCCATCGCCTGGCTGGCAGATGGCCTTGTTCTCAGAATAAACCGGGATCAGACTTGGATACTAAAACCATGCAGAATCTTATTATTTGTGACTGACACTATTAGCAATGTGCTCAGAGCCGTGTTTTAACTCAGCTAGGGTGAGCTGCCAGGTCCTATTGAAACTACCTAGCACTTGCTCCTTTCTGCTACCGGATATTGCTTTCCTTTTGCAACCTAAAATGGGTAGGAAACAAAGAATGACCTTAGAGTTGCAATGTCTTCAGGACTTTCAAACCAAATGATTTCTATCTGGGCAATATTTTTCTCTCGCAATTCTTTCCTGCTGAATTAGTCTCATTGCACACACATCTCTGTTTGCTTTCCGTGTTCCCATTTCTTCTTGCAACATAGAGCAAAATAAAATCCCACATCTTAAAAACTGGATCTATCGTTTGATTTAAAGATTAGCATCGCTTAAATGTAGTATTCAAGCAGACACAACAGAAGATAACTCAGTCCTGTTACCTAGAAAGTTGCCCTGGAAGGTCTTCAGGACTATTGATTAAGCAGATAAATCAATTATCTTGTTAATTGAATCTTAAGAGTCATGTAAGTGATCCTTCAGACCTTACTTGAAAGATAGTATGTGCATGTGTTTTGCTAGTCAGTTATTCTAGACTTATGGCTCAGGGTTCATTGACAGCTAAAATGGGGAGGCATTCTAAATCCGCCCTTGCTTCACAAAGCAGTAAGCAGTTTTTCCCATGATTTCATTGATTATTGTAAAAATACCAAAAACTGGAGGTTTTACAAAAAGTAGTCCTATGTTTTTATTTATTATTTAGAATATTAAAAACTTAATCTAATCTGAAAGGCGAGGATTTGAAGAAAAAAGGTAGCTAATGCCATGGTAAATATATTTTTATTGACTTCATTTATCATGTTTGCTCTCATAGTGAAAGAACCACCCAGATGGTCCTTTAATGTTCCTTTCAGTACTAAGATTTTGTAAAACGTCTTTTAAAGAGGAGTAGGTGGTGTATGTAGGAAAAAAATAAATGTGCTATTTTGGCTTCTAGGGAGGAGAGGGAGAGAAGCAATTATTTTTAGAATATGTTCTAGTTGCACGCGGTTTTAGAAGAAATAGAAGAGTGTGTTTTAACGACATTGAATCCTTCAGGGGGTCGAAGTCTATAGACACACATCTTTCAAATCCTTGCCACCATGGTCCCAGAGAGGACAGTTGGGAGAAGGTGTGTGTGTGCACATGTGCGTGTATGCACTCATGTTTCCACATGAATGTGGGGGAGGGAACTGGCAAATGAGTGCACATGTTAGCAAAGTTTCTTGGATTAAAAAGTAGTTAAGTTCACTCTATGAGAAAGTGCTGCCAAATTTAGCATTCCTTATTCAGAGGAGCTACAGAGGGAATGTAGCTGAACATAGAAAAAGGTGAATGAAATAATGAGATCAATTAGGAAAAAAATTGAGCCTCACTATTAATATAATAGCCAGGAGCTAAATGGGTAAGCTAACTGGAATATTTCCCCCAAAGTTAAAGCAGAAAAATTTTAATGCTGAGCTCTTCACCTTGATTTTTTCCTAAGGATTACATAATTTTCTAACCAGAATGTCTGTGATAGAAACCATGATTAAAAATGTACCTACCTGTGGTGTAGCCCAAACGTGCTTTCCTGTGTCCCAGAGGAATCTGTTGCCATGGACGGCTCTGTTACGTGGACTTTATGCACCATAACGTTTCTACCTTTTGGATCGCACAGTGATTTGATCAAGTCTATCAAACAAACATCATCCACATTCTAATCTACATACAGCATATAAGCAGTAGGTGTTCAAATAATTTTTTTTTTTTTTGAAACGGAGTCTTGCTCTGTTGCCCAGGCTAGAGTACAGTGGTGTGGCATGATCTCGGCTCACTGCAACCTCCGCCTCCCAGGTTCAAGCAATTCTCCTGTCTCACCCTCCCGAGTAGCTGGAATTATAGGTGCATGCCACCATGCCTCGCCAATTATTTTTGTATTTTTAGTAGAGACAGGGTTTCACCATGTTGGTCAGGCTGTTCTCGAAATCCTGACCTCAGGTGATACACCCACCTCAGCCTCCCAGAGTGCTGGGATTACAAGCGTGGACCACCACACCCGGCGTGTTCAAATAACTTTTAATAAATATCGTCTTTGAGCCTTTCAGGCATCCAAGCAAATGTTGATTCTGATGGTGAAAAAATAGTCTCCGTAGCTGAGCAGTTCCTTCTGATGTATTAGATGCAGGTTCTATTTATCAATTTATATATTAGTAAAATATGTATCATAGTATCAACTTTATATGAGTTCTTTAAATGCAAAAAAAGTTAGCAATTCCATCCACAAACTCCTTTGTTGGTAGGGTTTTGGGTTCTGTTTTTACGGATTTTCTTGGAGGTTAAACACATCTTGATGTCTTCTTTCTCCTCTCTTGTACATCCTTGAGAGAATTCTTCCCACCTGACACCCATGCCCCTTCTTCTCTTCATCCTTCAGAGTCTACTGTTCTTGTGTAGGTTCTGATAACCATTCTTGTCGATTGAGCATTTTACTTGAAGCATGAGTTTCTGCTTAATAATTATCTCCGTGAGCATTGGCATTGTAAGCTTTTCTTTTGTGAATTGTGGAATCCATTTCTCATATTAAGGCAGAGGTAAGAGGATAGGGAGATTAAAAAATTTAAATTTATTTCTTCCCTTGTCCATTGAACAGACATCTATTAAACTACCATTTACCTGGCCTAACCTAGGAGGTGAGGGTCTAAGGTGAGCAAGAAAGGTCACCGCTCTCAATGCTGGAGCTTCAGGTCTGTGGGAAGGGTCTAGCTATCCTGCTCAGCCCCTCACACATGCCAGCTAATTTAGCTTCATGACAATCCATTAAGAAAGCTGATTTATACACAGTTGAAGTAAATGTTAAAAATCCCATATAGTCCTTTGAAGGTTGCCCCATGCCCGATGCTTCTGCAACTTTTGCTGCTACTGTTCACCCCCATATTGAAGTGTTTCTTCACTTGTTTATAAACTAATGCATCCCCCAACACACTTTCCTACCCCTGCCCCCAACTCTTACCCAGTTCACTCCCAGTGTGTTGGTCTCTCCCAAGTCCTGGTTTTGTGTTCTTTCTCTATTTACAGATTTGTGTTGTTGTTTTGTTTTTGTTTTTGAGACAGGGTCTTGTTCTGTCACCCCAGCTAAAGTGCAGTGACATGATCATGGCTCACTGCAGCCTTGAACTCCTGGGCTCAAGAGAGCCTCTATCCTCAGTCTCCCAAGTAGCTAAGACTATAGGCATGCACCACCATACCCAGCTAATTATTTTTTGTAGAGATGGGGATATCACTATGTTGCCCAGGCCGGTCTTGAACTCCTGGCCTCAAGAGTCCTCCTGTGTTGGCCTCCCAGAGTATTGGAATTACAGGTGTTAGCCCCCATGCCTGGCTTCCACATACTCTTTAACCAGTATGATATCCCTAAGCTCAAGCTCTTCTGTTTCCAGTTTCCCATTGGTTATTTATCCTCTTTATATTACCTTCTCTGGCACCTAGAGCAAAGCAGTTGCTGGTAAATGTTGGGTTCTTGACTTTTCCATGAGGAGGCTGACTGAAGCAGCTGAGCTCTAACTCTGTGGGATTCTCGGGATTACAAAAGTGGCCTGACCCTAGATCTGCCAACAGCACCATCAGCGTCACCATTCCTTTCTCTTCCTGTAATTTTTAGCCAGCCCTCATTTTCCTTCCTCTGCACCAAAAGCTGGAAGGTTTGGCATTATTTTAGCTGGCCATTCAGTGTATCTTACTAACTCATATTTTTCTGAGGTGACAGAACCTTTGCTTCTGTCACTAACACAGAATTTCACAGGTATGCCTTGATGATGCACTTGCTGGTCTATTTTTAATTTTAATTTCTTGGGGAGGCCTCATCAGTTGAAAGGTAATAACACAAGCTTTGGAAGAGAACCAGGTTGGAATCCAAACTCTAGCCAGGTAAATATGGGCAGGCTACCCCTCTTCTCTGCAACTAAACAATGAGGTTCATAGTGATGGTTGTGAGGACGAAATGAGAGTCTGGGTACCAAGTCCTCAGCATGCTGTCTGTTGTAGAGAAAGTTCTTGATGAATGTTGGTAATTATTATGAACGTGTTACCATTGTAAATTGGTGGCTGTGGGAAGAGGAAAAGTCAGGTCAGAGTTCAGAGGCATCTATCTTTGCTCTCTGACTCCTGCCTGGGTTGAATAGAAGACATCTTTCTACAATTTGTCTGTAAAAGAGACTGTTTATTCAAGACTTTGGAGTTTAAAACATTGATCAAGTCCAGACTGGGCGTGGTGGCCCAGTGCTTTGGGAAGCTGAGACAGGATCGTTTGAAGCCAAGAGTTTGAGACCAGCCAACATAGTGAGACCCTGTCCCCACAAAAAATAGGAAAGTTAGCTGGGTGTGGTGGCTGCACACACCTGCAGTCCCAGCGACTCAGGAGGTTAAGGCAGGAGGCTTGAGCCCAGGAGGTCAAAGCTGCAGTGAGCTATGATCACACCACTGCACTCCAGCCTGAGTGACAGAGCAAACTTTCTCTCTAAAAAACAAGGCTGGGTGCATTGGTTTGTGCCTGTAATCCCAGCACTTTGGGAGGCTGAGGCAGGCAGATCGTTTGAACACAGGAGTTTGAGACCAGCCTGGACAATGTCGCAAGACCCCATCTCTACAAAAAATATAAAAATTAGCCGGGCATGGTGGTACACACCTGTGGTCCCAGGTACTTGGAAGGCTGAGGTGGGAGGATTGCTTGAGCCGGGAAGCGGTGGTTGTAGTGAGCCGAGACTGGGCCACTGCACTCCAGCCTGGGTGACGAGAGCCAGACCCTGTCTTCAAAAAAGAAGCAAACAAAACAAAACATTGATCAGGTCCAAGTCCTTGGCATTCTCTGTCTCTCTAGTGTATGTTTCACGTGGCGGCTCATGTTATCCACAAAAACTAAATTTTCCATAAGCTGTGATATTTACTGAATACAACTTACATTTTATTTGCATTTTTTTTTTTTTTTGTAGACAGAGTCTCACTCTGTTGCCCAGGCTGGAGTGTAGTGGTGTGATCATGGCTCACTGCAACCTCTACATCTCGAGTTCAGGTGATTCTCGTGCCTCAGCCTTCCGAGTAGCTGGGACTAAAAGCACATACCACCATACCCAGCTAATTTTTTATTTTTAGTAGAGATGGGATTTCATCATGTTGGCCAGGCTGGTCTCAAACTCCTGACCTCAGATGATCCGCCCACCTCGGCCTCCCAAAGTGCTGGGATTACATGCATGAACCACTGCGCCTGGCCTTTATTTGCATTTTTGTCTGATTGTTTCTGTTTGCTGTCTATTGTTTCCTCTCTCTGGTTCACAGATGGTCTGATATGTGGCAGTTTTATGCCAGGGTCCTCTGCAAAATGCTCATTAGGTGGTAGGAAAGCATGCACTGAAGACTTTTCTAGTCCCTTCTTGAAGCACATTCAGACTCTACGGACTGTGTCAAGAGAGTGAAAGTGAGAAAGCATTTGATACACGTCCCTGCACAATCCAACACTATCCTTATTTTCTTCTCCAGGACCTACAGATAGAACGAGAGAGGAGTTCATATAATATATCTGGTGGCTGCACGGCCCTCATTGTGATTTGCCTTCTGGGGAAGCTGTATGTTGCAAATGCTGGGGATAGCAGGTAAGCAAATGAGCTGTCTGATTCTTGCCAATTTCTCGTGCATTCTGATGATTTTTATTTTGTCTCAAAAAATTAAATGATTACAAATAATTAAAGACAGGCCTTCTACATCAGAATGAAAATGCATTTAAGAACAATCAGGTTGGTATTACAAGGGTAAAGGCAGTCTCCTATTTATGCATATAGCAGTTCATGTTCATGTCTGTGATAAATCTAAACCAGTAGTATTCAAACTTTTTTGTTTTTTTACTTCAGAACCTGTTTCTCACTGAAAACTTAGCAGGAACATAATAGGTGAGCGTGATGAGGAGGAGAGAAAGGGATTCGAGTGCCTTGGGTGTCTGGAAGGGTGCCCGGGAGGACTCCCTCGTCGACTCCGCTTTTACTCAGTGGCTTCGCACTGTTCTCTCCCAGAAGCTTCTTTTGTTCTGCACATGCCCTTAGAAGCTGTGGTTGTGTCTTGTCCGGGTTCAGCTAAAGGAAATTTTGGTCAAGAGATCACTGTTAACTCTTCCTTTATCCAGCATTGCCAGGGAATAAAATATATTTGTGTTTTTATTTCATTGATTTTTTTTTTTAAATTAGAGACAGGGTCTCGCTGTGCTGCCCAGGCTAGACCCAAATCCGTGGGCTCAAACAATCCTTCCACCTCAGAAGCCTGCGTAGCTGGGATTACAGGTTGCACCACCATACCTGGCAGTTGTGATTGTCTTTTAAATAACTGATGCACCTTCACTTTTGGTGTGGGGAATTTTTAAATTACAGACTTTACAAAAAATATTCTATGTATCACACACTTTTCCATCCTTCATAACAAAATATGCGGGCCTGAGAGTAGGACCTTTTCCAAAGAGCTGACTTTTTATTCTGAAAGTAGTAAAAATACAGGACTTAAGGGCAATTTCCCCAGAAGGGCTGTGAGGACTTTCTCATTCCTCTGTCCCCTCCCCTCCCTTCCCCTAGGTCCCATGGTTCTTGTGGGCTCTCCTGCTTGCTCTGCTCTTTGCGAGGTCTGATCCCGCCCCTTCCCCCGTCCCCTTCCCTGTCTCCAGCTTAATTTGCTATTGCTGCTGCCTCTGCAGCCCAGAAGACCAGCTCCCTTGAGGCAATCAAGAAATTCACCTTAATTTTACTTCCATTTACAAAACAGGAGACTTAGGCTGAGGCAGACTCCATTCCTTCCAGTAAAGCATCCTTCTCAGCCTTTCCAGGGAAAATCCCAGAGAACAAGGAGCGAACTGACCCAGCAGTGGTTTTGGGGGCTTGAAGACTGATGTTTGTTGAAGGTCTGTCGATTTCAAAAGTATATATGTGGCGTTTGCTTGTAAAAGCCTGCCCAGTAAATGAAAGTATGTGTAAGATATGCTGTGCTTACTCCATGGCTGCTGTTCCCCTGTGTCAGGTCAGGGTTCTATCAGGAGACAGACTCCAACTCAGTTGGGTCAACTGTGAATGAAGGAGGTAGAGAGAACCAGCCAGGAGCGTTGAGGTCCCCAGGAAGGAGTTGACCACCCTGAGGAACCAGGGAAGGAAACGCTGTAGCAGAGCCAAGGAGAGTGGGAGCCACTGGGCAGGAGCTGTCAGAAGGAATGGGAGGAGAGATGCTGGCTTCTCTCTGCCCACCCTCCCATCTCTTGCCTGACCTTCCCATCGGCTGACCCCAGCAGGAAGCCAGCTGACGAGTGGCCCAGGGAGGTTAGCCTGCCAGGACACAGACGCAAGCCAGGACAGTACCTCCAGGATGGGGACAGATGGAAAAGAGCCAGCTCATCTGCTGCTGCTCCTTTTCTCTCCTGCCTCAGGGTTTGAGCAGCTTCAAGACAGGAATCTGCAGTCTTCAGGGGCTTTAAAAACACACTGAGGGGCCAGACCCTAGCCTCTTGTTCAGTTCCTGATCTTGAGCTGGTTGGGAGACAGAGGAGCAGCAAAGGAGGCAATTCCTCTCTGTCTGCTCTGATTGAGTAAGACCAAGTGGATGATTCAGCTGTTGCACTCACGTTCACCTTTTGCCTTTATGTCTGGTTTCCTGTCCTTTAACATGAGTTTGCTTCCTGGCCCACTCAGGGACTGAGGAAGTGACTGAGTGCCTTGCTCCTGGCCACAGGCCCACCCCTACCTCTCAGGGAAGCACCTGTCACCACATGACCTGAGTCAGAAGTTAACTCAGCTTCCCAGCTGGAATACCTTTATGTTTGACGATTCTTCAAGACCCAATTCTCCTCAATGCCTTTTTCTCATTTTAAAATATAGTTTCCTTCAAAGCATCAGGCTCCTTAACAGAGCCACCTACCTAGCGAGGGCTTCTAATCCTGCATCCCAGAAGCTCCAGTCCTCTGTCCAGGGATCTGCCAGTCCCAAGCATTCATCTTCTGAGCTCTTGCCTTTTGTCATACTTAGGTGCCAATTTCCAGACCAGACTTCAGTTTCATCTATAAAGGCAGTGGTATTGAACTAGATAATCTCTAAAAATTATCCCATGGGGAGTGACACTTTTAGGAAGTAAAGTTGTGCTATAAAGGTTCATCTTTTGGCTATTTTATGATTCTTAGAATTAGTTTTGGAAATTTTAATATAACTGAAGTTCTTGTGTTTCTAAGCGTCCGTAAAAGTATGATGTTTTACATGTGATATCCAATCATTTGAAAAGCAACACAGGTACTTTTATCCTTAATAAAGCTGTAAAACATTAAAAAAAAATCTCTAAAACCTCATAAGCTTAATGATAAAACAATATCTCTAAAACCTAATAAGCTTAATAAAACCAAATATAAATTTGGGGTTTTGTAGTTGATTATTTGGGTTTGCTGTTCACATATGAGTCATACTTCAGGAAACCTGAGAACAATGTGCGTTGGTATTTCAGTGAGCTATCCAAAGCATCGTTTATAGGACACTTACTACAGTGCTATTTGTAGCTCTTTCCCAAACAATAGATACTGATATCATCTTATAGGATCATTGTCTAGTTTCCCATACTAACGATACAGGTATTTGAGCTTATAAAAATACTCCATTATTCCCACGAAACAACAGCTAAGTGAGCTTCGATCACATCTGTGGAAATGTGGCTCCATTGTCACTGATAGATGAGCAGTCAGGAATCCCAGGGCTCAGTTTAAAACAAATGCTTAGAGCTGCAGAAGGTTCTGGCAACAGATATTAGCTGTCATGTGCTTTCTTTACATCTCGACAGTTTCAAGAGTAAAAAATCTTTGTTAGATGTTCACTGCCCCCATCTTTGTTAGATGTTCACTGCCCCCATCATTATTCACAGTCGGGAAAAGAGAAACTCCGCCCTAGTTTGATTTGGAAGCCGCTGATGGTCAGGAACTAATTCTAAGCCACATAGCTGTGTATCGTCTGGTTCACCATCAAACATATGCACACTTAGGGGCTGTATTCAGGAAAAGTTGCCTGTTGCTGTTTGTGGCTTTATGAGCTTTTGAGTCAATGACCATCCCACAGAAAGAATGTAGGACCATCCATGTAGGAGACTCCACAGTGACACAGGTACCTGATCCATGTGCTCTGGTCCATGCCCTTCCACTCAGCTGAGCTAACCAGCCACAGAGGCACATGCAGTAACTGCTTGATGCACGCCAGTTGCTTTATTCTTCCCAGGCAGAGGCAGCCAACTCGACACCTAGGGGATCATAAGGGACCAGGAAGGAAGCAGATGGTGGGCAGATTTTCACTTCAAGTAAAAATGAACCGGTAGCATGCATGCAAATGTCATGCAAAGCAATATGCAGACTATCACCCATTGTGTTTGAGTCATCAGCTCCTAAGGGCCCTGACTGATTCTTCCGCTTAGGAAGGTGCTTTGACTCCATTTTAGAGATAATTTCATTTCATCTCCAGAGAACTAAGGGCACTAAGGAAGCAAAGCCATTACCACATATTTTAAACAACGTCTAAAGGTTTGGCAACTGAGACTGGGTGAAGTCATTCAGAGTTTTAAAAACCATTTAAGATTTATTAAATTCTTAATTCCACTCTTGCCAGACTTACAGTAACAGTGGCATTAAAACAGCTAATAAGTGCAAGACACGTATTAACTACTGTAATAGGATCACATTTAATTCTCTCAATAATGGAGTGGGAAGTAGGCATTGTTAATACCAGTTAAACACAGTGTACCTATAAATAAACTGAGGCACAGTGAGGGGACGTGGTTTCCCCAGACTTCCACAGCTATGGAGGAGCAGGGTCACCACCTGCTCAAGACTGGGAGTTGAATTTATTCCAGTCTCTGCACCGTACCCTGGGATTTCCCATCCATGCTGAGACAGAGGTTTTGCTTTTCTCATTTTAGCATCTCTAAATCAATAAGTTCTAATTAGCATTTTTCTTAGTGTTTTTATGTGAAGTAATGGCACACCTTATAATCAATGGCATCTGAGTTTTCACCTAAAATGGATTATGGAGTGAGTGGAAAGCTGCCTTAGAGGCTATTTTAAATGCACTGCAGTTGTCAGCAAGATAAGCTTTGGGTGGTCCAATTCACTCATTTATAATATAGAAAAAGATTTTTCTCAACATGAGAGCTGCCATCTCCTTCCAAGGGTCCCAAAGTTCTGAGACTATTTTAAATGTTGTGTTTTTGGCTGTGTCCAGTGGCTCATGCCTGCAGTCCTAGCACTTTGAGAGGCCAAGGTAGGAGGATTACTTGAGCCTAGGAGCTGCAGACCAGCCTGGGCAACATGGCAAAACTCCACCTCTACAAAAATATATATATATAAATTAGCTGGGTGTGGTGACTCACACCTGTAATCCCAGCTACTTGGGAGGCTGAGGCGGGCAGAACACCTGAGCCCAGGGATGTCAAGGCCACAGTGAGCCATGATCACGTCACTGCACTCCAGCCTGGGTGACAGAGTGAGCCCCTGTCTCACAAAATGAATATTAAGTGTTTTATTTTCATTTTTTTTTTTTTTTTGAGAAAAGGAGAAAGAAACAGCAAAAGAAAGAATAAAAAAAAGAATGAAAGAGAGAAAGAAAGAGGAAGAGAAAGAGGGAGAGAGAATGGGATTCTTGTTTTATTGCCCAGGCTAAAATACAGTCTAAAAATGGGTATTAAAAATCTCTTTTATGCCAATAATTGTGTTTAA
>PVKP010051479.1:0-12896 GCA_004027715.1 Plecturocebus donacophilus | reverse complement strand
GCACCCTCCGCCTCCTGGATTAAAGTGATTCCTGCCTCAGACTCCTGAGTAGCTGGAATTACAGGTATGAGCCACCACATCAGGCTAATTTTTGTATCTCTAGTAGAGACAGGGTGTCTCCATGTTGGTCTCAAACTCCCGACCTCAGGTGATCTGCCTGCCTCAGTCTCCCAAAGTGCTGGGATTACAGGCGTGAGCCACTGCACCCGGCTCACCCGTTAGGAACTGGGCAGGCAGCACAGGGTGAGCAGTGGGCAGGCGAGGGAGGCTTCATCTGTGTTCACAGCCACTCCTTATCATTGGTCTCACTGCCTGAGCTCCACCTCCTGTCAGATCAGTGGCAGTGTTAGATTCTCACAGGAGTGAAAACCCTACTGTAAACAGCACATGTGAGGGAGGTCTGCTGCATGCTCCTCATGAGACTCTAATGCCTGATCATCTATCACTGTCTGCCGTCACCACCAGAAGAGACCATCTAGTTTCAAGCTCAGGGTTCCCACTGATTCCACGTTATGGTGAGTTGTGTAAGTATTTTATTATATATTACAATGTAATAATAATAGAAGTAGGCCGGGTGCAGTGGCTCATGCCTGTCATCCCAGCACTTTGGGAGTCTGAGGCAGGTGGATCACATGAGGTCAGGAGTTCAAGACCAGCCTGGCCAAATGGTGAAACCCTCGTTTCTAATAAAAATATAAAAATTAGCTGGGTGTGGTGGTAGGTGCCTATAATCCGAGCTACTTGGAAGGCTGAGGCAGAAGAATTGCTTGAACCCAGGAGGTGGAGGTTGCAGTGAGCTGAGATCATGTCCCTGCACTCCATCCTGGGTGACAGAGCAAGATTCTGTCTCAAAAAAAAAAAAGGCAAGTCAGTAACAATGGCTTATACCTGTAATCCCAGAATTTTGGGAGGCCAAGGTGGGAGGATCACTTGAGGCTAGGAGTTCCAGGTAAACCTGGGCAGCATAGCAAGACCCCATCTCTACAAAACATTTTTTAAAAAGTTAGCCAGGCACAGTGGCATTTGCCTGTAGACTCAGCTACTCAGGAGGCTGAGGCAAGAAGATTGCTGGAGCCCAGGAGGTCGAGGCTGCAGTGAGCCATGTTGTGCCACTGCACTCCAGCCTGGGTGACAGAGTGAGACCCTGTCTCTCAAAAAAAGAATTCAGAGTAGAGAAAGGTATGAATGGTGAGTTCAAGCATGCCACGTGCCATGTTTCCTGCAGCAGTCTTGATGCATGCCCCATGAAATCTGCATTCATTTCCCAGTGCTGCCTTAACAAAGTACCCCAAACTGTGTGGCTTCAACCAGAGACTTATTCTCACAGTTCTGGAGGCCAGAAGTCTGAAATCAAGGGGTTTTTGATTGTTTGTTCTTCCTGTGAAGGCTGTGAGGGAGGATCTGTCCCAGGTCTCACTCCTGGATTCTCATAGCCTCCAGAGTTCCTTGGCTTGTAGGTGGTCTTCTGTCTCTGTCTTGACATCGTCTTCCTTTTGTAGGTGTCTGTGTCCGCGCATCCCCTTTGTATAAGGACACCAGGCATATGGGATTAGAGTTCACCCTCATCACCTCAGCTTAGCTTGATCACATGTGAAGAGCCTATTTCCAAATAAGGTCCCATCCACAGACCCTGCGGCACAGGGCTTCAGCGTCTTTCAGGGAGACACAGTACAACACATAACACTATAGATTTGCAAATATTTTTAGTTTGGTTTCTGAGTTCTATTTTTTCTTTTTTGCATCAGATGGGTGATGTGATGATGTAACAAGTTTTGAGGAAGGCACATATCACACAATAGCATGAAAACCCAATTGTCATGCTTAGGTTTTGGCTTTTTAATTTTAATTTTAATTTTTCTTGAGGCAGGATCTTGCTCTGTCACTCAGGCTGGAGGGCAGTGGTGCAAACATGGCTCACTGCAGCCTCAACCTCCTGAGCTCCAGCGATCTTCCCACCTCAGCCTCCCAAAGTGCTGGAATTACAGGCATGAGCCACCATGCCCAGCTAGTCCCTATTTTTTGTTTGTACCTTGCTCTTTTTATTCAGAAATATACCTTTGCAGCTGGGCATGGTGGCTCATGCCTCTAATACTCAGCACTTTGGGAATCCGAGGCAGGTGGATCACTTGAGGTCAGGAGTTCAAGACCAGCCTGACCAACATGGTGTAAAGCCTTCTTTACTAAAAATACAAAAATGAGCTGGGCATGGTGGTACATGCCTGTAATCCCAGTGACTCGGAAAACTGAGGCAGGAGGATCACTTGAACCCTGGAGGTGGAGGCTGCAGTGAGCCAAGTTCATACTACTGCACTCCAGACTGGGTGGCTGAGTGAGACTCTGACTCAAAAAAAAAAAAAAAAAGAAATATACACACACACATATATATATATACACACCCACACACACGTAATACACATATACATACACACACACATACACACACACACCCCTTGGCAATCTTTTTATATATCAGCATGCACTGGTATAATTTAAATTCTATTGTAGAGTTCATTTAGATTAATTCTATCTAAATAATATTCTATTAAGTTCTATAATTTAAAAAATAGGCGATGCATTTAAATGATTCAAAGTTCAAAAGCTATGGAAGGGCGCAGAACTGAGTCTCTCACATGGCAGCCAGTGGCATATGTGTTAATTGAAATCTAAGTGAGGCCAGATACGGTGGCTCACACCTATAATCCCAGCACTTTGGGAGGCCGAGTCAGATGGCTCACCTGAGGTCAGGAGTTTGAGACC
The DNA here is from genome assembly GCA_004027715.1 of Plecturocebus donacophilus. Lineage (NCBI taxonomy): Eukaryota > Metazoa > Chordata > Mammalia > Primates > Pitheciidae > Plecturocebus > Plecturocebus donacophilus. The sequence continues at coordinate 10,139 of PVKP010051479.1, read as the reverse complement.
AACCTGACCAATATGGTGAAACCCCATCTCTACTAAAAACAAAAAAAGTAGCCAGATGTTGTGGTGGGCTCCTGTAATCCCATCTACTTGTGAAGCTGAGGCAGGAGAATTGCTTGAATCGGGGGGCAAATGTTGCAGTGAGCCAAGATCACGCAACTTCACTCCAGCCTGGGCAACAGAGTGAGACTCCATCTCAACAAAAAAAAAAAAAAAAAAATCAAAATGAATTAACATTAAAGAAAATAAACAATTTGGTTCTTTGGCTGTGTGAGTCACATTTCAGGTGCTTCACAGCTGCAGGTGGCCCTGAAACATGGTCCTCATTGCAAAAAGTTCTACTGGTTGGTGCTGGTGCAGCCTTAAAGCCTCTCTCCCACCCCTCCTGAAAGCTAACCACTGTTAGGGTTTTCTTGGTGATTCCTTTCCAAGATGATCTATGCACACAATCAGCACACAGAGTTAATATATCCACTTAGAAAAAACCAGCATCTCCCTTGTAGTGCAAATGACCGTGTAATAGTCCATGGAATGTAATGTATTCAGCTAGTTTCATAATGAAGAGCTCCTGAGTTTTTCCCAGGTTTCCTCTCTTATAAATATTCTCCTGTGAATACCATTCTCTCTGCAGAGTAAATTCTTAACAGTGGAATTCCTTGGCCACAAGGTTTATATGTTTTTTCTCGTTTGTTTTCTCTTTTTTTCCTTTCTTTTTTTCCTTTCCTTTCTCTCCCTCCCTCTATTCCCTCTCTTTTCCTCTTCCTACCTCTTTCCCTCCCTTTCCTCCATGTCTTTTCCTCCTCTCTTCCCCTTTTTCTCTCCCCCACTTTTCTCTTTCTTTTACAAGGTCTTCTATGCAATGGCATGATCCTAGCTCACTGCAGCCTCGAACCCTGGGTTCAAGTGATCCTCTTACCTCAGCCTCCCAGGTAGCTGGGACTAAGACCTGTGCCACCATGTTCTTCTATTTTTTTTCCTTTTCTTTTTTGTGGAGATGGGTCTTACTATGTTGTCCAGACTCATTTTCATCTTAGTAGGTGCTTTTCAAGGGTATCTGGATGGAACTTAGTGAGTCACTTGAAGCCCTTGTCATTGTGTTGAAGTTTTGCATCTGTCTCCTCCATCCTGGGGAGAAGATTTAAAACTTTTATCCCCTTTTCAAGCAGATCGGTGACTTTAAAAAATATACAAATGTCGGGAGGCCAAGGAGGAAGGATCACTTGAAGTCAGGAATTTGGGACCAGGCTGGCCAAGATGGTGAAACCCTGTCTCTACTAAAAATACAATAATTAGCTGGGCGTGGTGGTGCATGCCTGTCATCCCAGCTTCTCGGGAGGCTGAGGCAGGCAAATTGCTTGAATCTGGGAGGTGGAGGCTGCAGTGAGTCAAGATTGTGCTATGGTACTCCAGCCAAGTACAAATAGCAGCTTTAGACTTAATCCTGCATGACCCCTGGGCACGTTCAACAGGGGATCTCCTGATTCTGCCTCAGTTTACAGTGTCTTCTCAGAGAGGCCTGGAGTGGAACATCTGAAGCCAGGGCTGGATGTCTTGCTGCATAAATGCTCTCCACTTCCAGCTCTGCTGTCAGCCTGGGTGGGGAGAAGACCCATGTCAGGGGAGAGCCTTCTTTCTCCTAAAGCCCCACCTGCCTGATGGCTGAGACTTATCCCTCCTTTCTGGAACTCCCAGGGGCCCCTGAACTTCTCATTGTTTGCTAAATGTGCAAGCACGGATTGCCTCTGCCTCCCCTCAGACCTTCCTGCCACTCCCTATAGAGCTGTCTGCAGCCTGGAAATGTTTATTTGCCTTTGGAGAAATTCTAGTTTCATCCGCCCCAGACTCATCACAATTACAGTAACAGCCGGCACTCTGAAACTTTCTGGAGCCTCTTCCAGCAGACATGAGGTCCTTTCTTCAAGTCCTCTCTGCAACCCCATACGAGATGAGGAATCTGAGGCTGATGAGCTCGTGAATACTACGTGCCAGAGCTTGAGGTCAACTTGTCTCAAAGTTTGCGGGATTTAAGGTTGGTGTGGGAAGTGTTCTGTTGGGCACTCCCTCCCCCGGTGTGTGGGGGTTGGGTCCTGGGTTGACTGGAGAGCCCCAGCTTATACCTGCTGACTTGACACATTTGTAACTCTTGTTCTCTTTAACTGCAAAGTGTTGTGGTTTGGGTGAGAAATTCTGTGCTTGCCCTGTTCACGTGCACCCTGAGGAAGCTCTGACACCACCACGCAGCCTCTTGATACACACTGGAGAAAGCTGGTGCTAGGATGCGCCTGTCAGGAAAAGCTGCGAGCATCTACATCCACATGTAGATGTATCTGTACACATACATTCATATACACACATCCATATATATATATGTATACACACATCTTTACACATCTGTACACACACGTCTGTATACACACATGTTCATACACACGTCTACACATAGACATATGCATGTACACACATTCGTGCACTCATACCTGTGTATCTACACATACACACACACACACACAAATTTCTGTATACACACACATCCATGTACAGATACATCTGTACACACATTCGTACACACACATCTGCACACACATCTGTGGGGATCAGGGAAAGACAGCATTAAGTAGTGATGGTCTGGAAATAGCAAGTGTTGTTTTGACATCTTTTGGGTGAACTGACCAGCTAGTGGCCATCAGAGGGGTATGTGGGGTGGGTCTGCAGGTTGGCGGGGCCATCAAAGATGATATTTGCAGTTGCTCATGGCTTTTCTAGAGGATCTCCCATGTGGTGCCTTGGAGTGTATAGTGAGCTGTCCCCATGGCCCACCTGCCAGTGTCTGCACCACTGACCAACAAAGTTCTGGCTTACTGGTCTTGTCAGGGACTTTGGATAGTACTGTAAGAAATGCTAGTGTGCCATCATTCGACGTGTCTGGTCACCACGTGGAGATCAGTTACCAGCGGTGGGATGGGTGCCGGGAGAGCCAGGAGGATGCTGCAGTGAGACAGGCATGATGACCAGGGCTGGAGCTGGTGCAGCAGCGGAGGTGGCAGAAGGGGTTGATTCTAGTCACATTCCATAGCGACGGTCACCTGAGTTCCAGATGGATCGAACGAGGGGGTTGTCAAGGAAAGAAGAGGAGTCCTTTGTATTTATGTCTGAGTTTGTAAGACAGGTTTCTAATTTTGAGAAATCTGGAGTTTAAAAAATTGGGGAAGGGCTGGGCACAGTGGCTCACGACTGTAATCCCAGCACTTTGGGAGGCCAAGGCAGGCAGATCACTTGGGATCAGGAGTTTGAGACCAGCATGGCCAACATAGTGAAACCCCATCTCTACTAAAAATGCAAAAACTAGCTGGGCACAGTGGTGTGTGCCTGTAATCCCAGCTACTTGGGAGGCTGAGGCACGAGAATCATTTGAACGTGTGAGGCAGAGGTTGCAGTGAACCAGGATCCCGCCACTGTACTCCAGCCTGGGTGACAGAGAGATTCTGCCTCAAGAAAAAACAAACACTGGGGAAGGACTGGCATAGAAAGCCATTAGCTGGGCCGTCTCCTGCCCTCTCTCCAGTCCCTGCTTGTGTGGTCATGGCTGGGCTTGCTGGCCAAGCCTATCCTCCCAGGTGACACCGAGGCCTTTTCAGGGCTGGAGTGACCTGCAGCCACCCATGGGTGGTGAGGCCGAGCCATTCCAGGTGCAGCTGGAGATGAAACTGGTGACGGGGGCAGCCCCGTCATGTTTACAGGGAACCACATGCGGTAGGTAGGCAGCAAGCTGGCCTTCTCCTCATCGCTGAGCCATCTGCTGAGTGACCAGGCCTACGTGACAGGTAGGAGATGAGACCCCTTGTGCCCTATCTCCTTGGCAAGGCTAGGGTATGGGCCAAATGCCTCCTGATGGTCCTCATCACTCCAGCCTCTCAATATCAACATCCCATCTAAGGACAGACACAGGCTCAGTGTGAGCCCCCAGAACCTCCCCCAACCTCCAATTCCCCACAAACCTTAAAATAGCAGCTTTTGGGCTGTTTTTATTCTGATCCATAATAAGAAACAGGTAACATTTTGATGTAAAATGCACTTGGCATTTAAACAAACACACACAGGCTGAGCAGGTGCTGGCCCTGTGCTGGGGCCGGGGTGGTGGCACCTGGGTGTGCCGCTTATGGGTTCTGAAAGATTCCAAGGTAAGGACAGGAGCTAGGGCTGGGGGCACTTGGAGTGGTGGCTGTTGACCACCTCATGTGGGTGTCTGGGAGTCATAATAGCTGACCCAGTTCCACCTGTGTGTTCTGGCTGACCTTCAGTGTTGCAGAAGCAGAAGCTTCAGAAGGTGAAATTTCCCCGACAATCCATGATACCTGGTTAATTCTTTTCTCATCTGTCCTATTTGATTTTGTTTTATTCTACTTTTTTTTTTTTTTTTTGAGACAGTCTGGCTCTGTTGCTGGGACTGGATGCTGTGGCACAATGTTGGCTCACTGTAACCTCCACCTCCTGGGTTCAAGCGATTCTCCTGCCTCAGCCTCCCTAGTAGCTGGGATTACAGGTGCCCGTCACCATATCCAGTTAATTTTTTTTTTTTGTAGTTTTAGTAGAGACCCCCCGCAAAGTCCTGGGATAACAGGCATGAGCCACTGCACCCAGCCTCATTCTACTTTATTCTTGGGCCAAGGACAGTGTCCCATGCCTATAAGCCCAGCACTTTGGGAAGCCAAGGCAGGAGGATTGCTTGAGCCTAGGAGTTCAAGACCAGCCTGGGCAATATAGTGAGAACCCTGTTTCTAAAAAAATACAAAAATTAGCCAAGTGTGGTGGGACATGTCTGTAGTACCAGCTACTTAGGAGGCTTAGGTGGGTGGATCGATTGAGCCTGGGAGGTCAATGCTGCAGTGAGCCGTGATCGGGCCTGTCTGTGGCCTGTTGTGCAGGGCACAGGTGTTGGCTCTTCAAGGAGCCCCCAACCCCAAGGCCCATGGGGGATTCCCGAGTCCCCTCTTTGCCTGGGGCTGGGGATTTTGGTCCCCAGGGGCTGACCCTTTCATCTGCCTGCTCCCTTTCCCTGCAGCACTGCTGGAGAGGAAGGAGGAAGATGGATGGTGGGTGGCCGCCCTGGGTGCCCAGCTCTTCGTGCCAGGGCTGATGGGGTTGCGTGCCCTTGGCCTGCTGCAGCAGCGGGGCCGGCTCTGGACCAACTCCCTGAGGATACAGCACAGCTTCCTGGGCAAGGCACCGCGTGCCTGCCTGCGGGGCAAGTGGAGGTAGCAGGGCCTGCCCTGTTTCCTGTGGCTGTGGCTCTGCGAGCTGAGATACGCTGTCACCCTGGAGTTTTCTAAGAGTCATTCTGTGGACGCTCTGAGTAGGACTTCGTACGTGCTCATTAAGAAAAAAGTGTGTCTGTTGAAACGACATTCACCCATCTCTTAAGACCTCCCCACCAACAGGTTCTAATGGAGTGACAGGTGGAGCAGAGCACAGGGCTGGGGGGCATGGCTGAGGCCAGGCTGGGCTGGGCCCTCGTCCTCTTGGAGCTGTGGTGGAGGGCTGCCTGGCAGAGGAGGCAGGGGTCTCTGGATCGGTCCTCACAGCTCAGGCAAAGCAGCCAGCACATGAGTGCAGCACCAACCAGAGGCTGCAGACAGAGAGCGGCTCAGATAGTGCCTACAGGCTGGAGCCGGGCCACGAGCTCCACTGCACACAGATCCCGGCCTTCAGCCACAAGGTGGGTGCCCAGGCCAGGTGGGACGTCCGGAGAGAGCACCAGTGTCAGGCAAATGGTGATCTGAGTACCCTGAGCTCATCTCCAAAGAGATGAACTTGCTCCCAATAGCATAGTCATATAGGATGGACCCAGGGCTGGCACTTCAGCCTCAGGCTTATGTCTGTTCATCCAGGGGTGCTTGAGCCCAGGAGGCAGAGCTTGCAATGAGCCAAGATGGTGCCACTGTACTCCAGCCTGGGCAACAGAGTGAGATCCTGACTCTAAAATAAATAATAAATTAAAAAAAGAAACCAAGGCCGGGTGCAGTGGCTCACACTTGTAATCCCAGCACTTTGCGAGGCTGAGGCAGGTGTATCACAAGGTCAGGAGTTCGACACCAGCCTGGCCAACATGATGAAACCCCATCTCTACTGAAAATACAAAAATGAGCCAGGCGTAGTGGCAGTTGTCTGTAATCCAAGCTACACCGGAGGCTGAGGCAGGAGAAGCGTTTGAACTGCGGAGGCGGCACTTGCAGTGAGCGGAGATTGTGCCACTGTGCTCCAGCCTGGGCGACAGAGCAACACTCCGTTTCAAAAAGAAAAAAACAAACAACAACAAAATAGTGCTTTCTACAGAACTGTCTCCTCAGAAAACCAAACTGATGTCCCTGGAGTGGGTGGCTGTGAGGGGGCCCAGAGACTGGGTAGGCAGGGCCTCCACGGACAGTTCACCGCTTGTGTGTGTCCCAGGTCCAGTTCTGGCACGAGAAGGACTCGGGCCACCTGCGCTCACCACTGGAGGCGAGCTACGGGAAGCACTGGGACGAGAGGGGCAGCTGGGACGCAGAGGCATCTCTGTGTCAGCCAGACCTTCAAGAATGACTCGGGGCCCGCCCTGAGCAATCACTTCGTGGAGGTGAGCCTGGCCACTGCAGCAGAGTGTGGACGGTGGGAGCTGGGAACCCCGCATGGCCCTCTCTGGCCCTGGCTGCAAGGATGCAGGCAGCTGAAACTCAGCCTCGGTGACTTTCCCTTTGGCATCTCCAGCCCCACGTCCCCAGGGGTGATAAATGTTTGTCACAGTGCCAAGGACTGGAAGGAGGGCTTGGGAAAAACAGATTTCCAACCGTAAAAATGCATTTTGGAAACAGTGATTCGCTTTTAGTTTTTCCCGGACGGTGGGTTCTTTTGCTGTGTTAGGAATGATGGTGAGCTCAGCGGCTGAGCAGGTGGCTGTTCCTCTACAGCTCACATTTGACCTTGTACATTTATTTAAAAATTGGTTTAGATTTTTTTCCCTTTTCACATCCAGTCCTGCAAATGTTTTTTTTTTTTTTTTTGAGATGGAGTCTCGCTCTGTCACCAGGCTGGAGCACAGTGGCACGATCTCAGCTCACTGCAACCTCCGCCTCCAGTGTTCAAGTGATTCTTCTGCCTCAGCCTCCCGAGTAGCTGGGACTGCAGGTGTGCACCATCACGTCTGGCTAATTTTTGTATTTTTAGTAGAGAGGGGGTTTCACCATGTTGGCCAGGATGGTCACCATCTCTTGACCTCATGATCCACCTGCCTTGGCCTTCCAAAGTGCTGGGATTTTAAGTGTGAGCCACTGTGCCTGGCCACAAATGATCTTTTAAATATTAACTTTTAATTGTGGTTAAATATATGTTGTGTAGAATGTACCGTTGTAACCATTGTTAAGTTTTGTGGTGTGACCTGCGTTTTTACTCTTCTGCAGCCATCACCAGTATTCATCTGCAGAATTTGCAAAACTGCAAGTCTGTACCCATTAAATACTGACTCCCCATTCGCTCCTGCCCTCAGTCCTTGGCAACCACCATTCTACTTTGTGTTTTGGGATTTTGACTACTCTAGGTACCTTATAGAAGTGGAACCATACACTATTTGTCCTTGTTTTCTTTTTTGTGTTTTTTTGAGATGGAGTTTGGCTCTTCTTACCCACAATGGAGTGCAGTGGCATGATCTCGGCTCACTGCAACCTGCACCTCCAAGCGATTCTCCTGCTTGAACCTTCAGCCTTCCAAGTAGCTGGGATTATAGGTGCGTACCACCACACCTGGGTAACTTTTTGTATTTTTAGTAGAGACAGGGTTTCACCATGTTGGCCAGCCTGGTCTCGAACTCCTGACCTCAGGTGATCCTCACACTGTGGCCTCCTGTAGTGCTGGGATTACAGGTGTGAGCCACCACACCAGCCTGTTCTTTATTTGATTGGCTTATTTCACTTAGCATGTCCTCAAGGCTCATCCATATCATAGCATGTGTGAGAATTTCCTTCTTTTTTTTTTCCAAGATGGAGTCTCGCTCTGTCAACTAGTCTGGAGTGCAGTGGCGTGATCTTGGCTCACTGCAACTTCTGCTTCCCAGATTCAAGCAATTCTCCTGCCTCAGCTGTCCGAGTAGCTGAGAATACAGGCACCCACCACCACACCTAGCTAAGTGTTGTATTTTTAGTAGGATGGAATTTCACCATGTTGGCCGGGCTGGTCTCAAACTCGTGATCCACCCACCTCCGTCTCCCGAGTAGCTGAGATTACAGACACCCACCATGCCTGGCTAATTTTTGTATTTGTAGTAGAGACGGAGTTTTGCCATGTTGTCCAGGCTGGTCTCAAACTCCTGATCTCAAGTGATCTGCCCTCCTCAGCCTCCCAAACTGCTGGGATTACAGGCGTGAGCCACTGCACCCAGCCTCACTGAAAGGTTCACTGAGATGGTTGTGGGGTGGCATGGGAGGGAATTCCATCTCACAGCAGGGTTTGAGAAACGTTTTCCGTCAACGTCTTAGGCTCTGTGGTCCCGAAGTCTCTGCTGCAGCTACTCCATCTGCTGCTGTGGTGTCATGAAAGCAGCCACTGGAATAGGACATGAACGTGTTACAGGAAAGGGATCTCAATACAGACCCAAGAGAGGGTTCTTGGATCTTGTGCAAGAAAGAATTCAGGGCTGCTGGTGCCCATTTTTATGGTTATTTATTGATGACATGCTAAACAAGGGGTGGGTTATTCATGTCACCCTTTTTAGACCATATAGGGTAACTTCCTGACATTGCCACCATATTTGTAAACTGTCATAGAGCTGGTGGGAGTGTAGCAGTGAGGATGACCAGAGGTCACTCTCGTCGCCATCTTGGTGGGTTTTGGCCAGCTTCTTTACTGTAATCTGTTTTATCAGCAAGGTCTTTATGACCTGTAAGTCTCTCTCATTTATTTTACTGTTTGCAACAGAGTCTCACTCTGTTGCCCAGGCTGGAGTGCAATGGTGCAATCTCAGCTCACCATAACCTCCACCTCCCAGGTTCAAGTGATTCTCCTGCCTCAGACTCCCCAGTAGCTGGGATTATAGGCATGTACCACCACACACAGCTAATTCTTGTGTTTTTTAGTAGTGACAGAGTTTCACCATGTTGGCCAGGTCTCGAACTCCTGACCTCAAGTGATCTGCCCACCTCAGCCTCCCAAAGTACTGGGATTACAGGCATGAGCCACTGCACCTGGCCATGACCTATATCTTGTGTGACCTCCTATCTCATCCTGTGACTTAGAATGCCTAACCATCTGGGAATGCAGCCCAGTAGGTCTCAGCTGCATTTTACCCAGCTTCTATTCAAGATGGAGCTGCTCTGGTTCAAATGCCTCTGACAAACAGGCAGGGTTGTGTTCCAATAAAACTTTATTTACAACAGGTGTAGGCTGTGGTTTGCCAACTTGTTTCACGTCAGCCAGGACATCTTTGTCTTCCCAAAGTCTTCTGCAGCCGTCCTCCCCAGGCCCCCTCCTCCCTGCCTGCCCCACCTCCTGATTTGTTTCTCTGTGTTTCCTCTGTGTGTTCCTTGTTGCACATATAGTTAGTTGGAGTAACTGCGTTGGTCATCAAACCTGCTCCTCCAAGAGGATCTGAGTTCCTCCCACCACAGGGACACAGATGGCACTAATAACCCCAGGGTGTGTGGGAGCCAGTGCCAGCTTGCCCCAGGCTGGCTCTCTCTGCACATGCGGTCCAATGTCTCCTCGGTGTCATTCCAGGTCTTCATGGACGTTCACAACGACAACTCAGGCTCTGAGCATTCTGGATACATCCTGATGGGACCCACATCTCTCAACTACTTCGTGAGGTGCTGTTACCATGATGGGCACCTGGAGCTCTCCGGCCAGAGCTGGCACAACAGTGAGGCTTTGTTGTGGGCAGGGTTCCCAGGCGAGGCCTCCCTGAGCGCAGAACTGCCGATACATGGTAAGGCACCCAGCGCACAGCCCCGGGACTGGGGAGCTGGCTTCTTCCATGCCTGGGCCAGCCCAGCAGCCTCAGGCCTGGACCCAGGTGGCACCCCATCAAGCCCTGTGTGGCCCTGGGCTCTGGGACAACCAAGACAGCCTTGCCCATCAATGGCCTCATTCCCAGGGCAGGCGGATTAGTTCCCTAGGACTTC
>PVKP010051478.1:0-12892 GCA_004027715.1 Plecturocebus donacophilus | reverse complement strand
TGATATTATGCAACATCTATCAATGTTCTTTGATAAAGAAATTTTGTTGGTAGCTCTGATTCTTCTCCAAACATAATATTTATCATTACCTTTGTAGATGGTTTCATAAGCTCTTTGGCAATAGGGCGGCATGTACCTATTTTATGATGTCTCTGTAGTATTGTGTTTTCCATTACTTTTAGCAACAAAATTCTTCAATTTTGTATTGGGAAGCACTTGTAATGCTTGCACTTGTTCTGGCAAAACTTTATGGTTCGATCCGAAAAGTGACTGTACTTTGTTGGAAAACAACACTGAAGCTTTTGTGGCCTCTTGCTGTTATTGAAAAATGTTTTTATAACAGATGCCACCCTGGAGGTCTAGGGGCAAACATATTACCGGCCAATACAACCCAGTTTTCAGAGTTTTCTGGTCATATTTCCTATTCTTGATTTATAGTCTTACATTTTTGTTAGCTTGTGTAAGATCATCACAGTCATGTTCTTACTTCTCCTGGTAAATACTGCTTCACTGCTCTTTGTTGGTCCTTGAAACTGTTCTCTCTTTACGGTCAAGATGTTATCATCTTGAGCTATAATATTTATGCTACTCTTTTCATCATTATCACTTTTGATCCATTGATACATTTTTGTAAATTAGGGATAATCACAACATTAACACCTAAAGATACAAATTCAAGAAATGAAAACAGTGACATATGTTATCTGAGACAAAATACACACCATGTAAGTGAATGTTGGGCTAGATGAACTGATGGGTTGCTGGGGGTAAACTAAGCATGCAAGGATCTCATTTTGAACAATCACACCCTGGTCTTTTCTACTTCCCCTTCTTCCTTTTTTCCCTTTGTTGATCCTACCTGGATTCTTTACCTGCTACTTTCCCTTCCTTGGTCCTCTGGTTTCTTTTTGTTTGAGAGGAAGTCTAGCTCTGTCACCCAGGCTGGAGTGCAGTGGTGCGATCTTGGTTCATTGCAACCTCCGCCTCCCAGGTTCAAGCGATTCTCCTGCCTCAGCTTCCTGAGTAGCTGGGATTACAGGTGAGTGCCACCATGCCCAGCTAATTTTTGTATTTTTAGTAGAGACAGGGTTTCACCATGTTGGTCAGGCTAGTCTCGAACCCTGACCTTGTGATCCACCTGCCTTGGCCTCCCAAAGTGTTGGGATTACAGGCGTGAACCATCACACCCGGATTTCTTTGTTTTCCTTTTGAGAGTTAAAGAACATTAAAATAGAAAAAGATCTTGGAGATCTTAAAATCTAATGATCTAATTTTACAGATGAAGAAACCAAAATCCAGAGAGATACAATGAACTTCTCCAAGTCAGAGGGACAAGATCTGGTCTTCTGGCTTCTCTAGCTCATGGGTCAATGCTTTTCCATTTTGCCACGACTTCAATAAACTTTCTCCTTCAGCTTTCTTTCTGGTCCTCTTGTCACTGACAATGGTTGAATCCATAGTGGTTAAGAATGAAGGAGACAGGAATTTAAGGGAGTCAAAACTTTCTCCTTTCCCTCCCTTCCTCCTTCTATCCCTCCCTCCTTCTCTCTCTCCCTCCCTCCTTGTTTCCCTTCCTCCCACTACTGCCAGAATGATCTGATAATGTCACATTCTTCTCTACTCTTTGGTGACTCTTAAATCCCTATACGATAAAGTTCAATCTTCCACTTGGACATGTGGCAAGTTAGCTTTGTGTTCTGACTCTTGCCCTCCTGTCTAGACTTAACTCCATCACTCTGTATATTAGTTAGGCTGGTTTATGATATATTAATAAATGGGCCCTAAATCTCAGTGGCCTAATGCAACCAAGATTTATTTTATATTTCTAAAAAGTCCACTGCAAGTCTGGCTGACTCTCCAGAGGAACTATTCTTTATGTGGTGACTCAGAGATCCAGGCTGCTTTGACCATACGATTTTTCCATTTTCACGAGGTTTCCTCCTTGCCATGGAGGAGGGAGAGACAAGATAATAGCGCTTGTGTAGTGAATGAATCTCTGTGATTTAGCCTGAAAAGAATGCCCAATTTCATCAGCCAGAGTTTATCATCTAACTGCAAGAGGGCTGGGAAGTGACAGGGAATATTTGGTGAGGACTGTTGTTTCTGCCATGGTCCTTCCTTGCAATTGCAGTTGTGGAAATATCTGACTACTTGTCCCCTGAGTACAAACTCTTTTAAGCCTTTATGTCCTTCCACTGAGGCATTCCACCCTGCCAAGCATATACCCTTCTTGCCAACCTGACAGACTCTTACAAACACAAGTCTCTTTCTTTCTCTTTCTCTCTCTTTCTTTCTTCCTTTCTTTTCCTTCCTTTCTTTCTCTCCTTCCCTCTCTCCCTCCCTCCCTTCCTTCCTCCTTTCTCTCTTTCTCTTTCTTTCTTTTTTGTTTTTGAGATGGAGTCTCGCTCTGATGCCCAGGTTGGAGTGCAGTGGCGCAGTCTCAGTTCACTGTAACCTCTGCTTCCCGGGTTCAAGCGATTCTCCTGCCTCAGCCTCCCGAGTAGAAGGGATTACAGGCTCAAGACACGATGCCCTGCTAATTTTTGTATTTTTAGTAGAGACGAGGTTTCACCATGTTGGTCAGGCTGGTCTCGAACTCCTGACCTCAAGTGATCCACCTGCTTTGGCCTCCCAAAGTGCTGGGATTACAGGCGTGAGCCACCACGACTGGTCCCAAGTTTCTATTTCTGAGAAGCCATTGCTGATTTTCCCAGGCCAACTTAATGGTTTATTCTCCATGTCCCTACTGCATCTTGTCGTTATCTCCATCACAGCACTATTTGTTTTATTACTTTTTTTTTTGCCTATCAGTTTTCCTCTAAACAGAAATTTCCTTGTGGATAGGGAAAGTGTACTTTCATCTTTAGGTTCTCAGTTTTATACAATGGTACCTAAAGTCTTCATACCTGTGGCTGAATAAATGAATGAACAAATAAATGACCACAAAACTATCCAGTTCCTTGTTATGTTCCATTTCATTACCCCTACCCTAACTCATTCAGCTGTCTTCTTCTCTTGCCTGGATAACCACAGAAACCCCTTATGTTATCCCTCTTCCATTCTTATGTCTATCCAATCCATTCTCCACTCAGCAAACACATCACTTCGAAACATGAATCAGGGGCTTCCTATTTCCTTAGAATAAAATCCAAACATCCAAATTCCTTCTGATGACCCATAAGGCATGCGCGGGCCCCTGCCTGCCAATCTGGTCACAGCTCACTCTCTCTAGCTGTGATTACCACACCGGGGCATCTTCTTAGTTCCCTGACACACTAAGATTTTTCTCCTCACAGGGCTTGGCTGGTTCCTGTGCCAGGAATATGACTTTCTCTTCTCTCCTGGTTAGCTATTTCTCAGTCCTTTGCTTAAATGCCATTCGTCTGGCGGTTACGATTTTGTTTTGATGGCAAATGAGAAACTCCCACTTAAAATACCCTAAATAATAAAGGGAACCTACCGACTCCTGTATGTAACAAGTCCTGAAATAGTGTGGGCCTCAAGACAGGCCTCACTTATGCCTCAAAAGACCCCATAATTTCCAGAGAAAGAGAGACCCTTCTGGTAGTTCCTGCTTAAGTCCAGAGATTCATTCCCTCATTGGCCTAAACTGTATCACATGCCACAGCTAAACCAATCACTTTAGGAGTGGGACACTCCAGGGGGCAGGACTAAATTTGCTTAAGCCAATCAGGACGCTCCCACCTCCCCCAGAGCTGATGATGGAATTGTGCAGGACCAAACAACATGGCGACTTTGGGGAGGGTTTAACTCTCAGAGGATGGACAGTACTTTTGGCAGAAGAAGTGGGAAATAAATATTGGGAATGCATCCAAAAAATATGTTTATCATATTTTCTCAGAGGAGCCTTCACTGACCACCCCCATATAAAGAATCCCCTCCGTTATTTTCTACTACTAATCCCACTTCCTTCCCTCATAGCACCTGCTACTGTTTGTAAATATTTATTTTGTTTGTTTTCTGGTTTATGGTCTGAATCTCCCACTAGGCTCTATCACTGAAGCAGATATGATTTGTTCACCTACTGCTGGGACATACATATTGGAAAATTCAATAAATATTTTCTTAATGAAAGAAAAAAATGAACCATTTTATTATTTTCCAGTTTAGCCCTGGTTTTTACTAACAGGCATGGAAGGATAAGGGTGAATGTGAACACTATATTAATTTGGCTTTCCTTTGTCTGGAAGCTTAGTTCTCTTTCCTTTCCAATAATCCCTCAAATTCCCTTTTCCCAGATCTTGTCTTATTAACCCACCTGCTCCAGGCACTCTGGTAATTTGGTTGTCCTTTTCATTTTTTTTTCTTCACCTAGCTTGAATTAGAGTCTTCCACAGAAATCTTTATTTTTAAAAAAGAATTAGTTAAGTTACATTTTTCTAGAGGACCTAGGGACCAAGTCTTCTCTTTTTATGTCCCCTTTGTGCCTACAAATGTAGTGATGTGCTTTACTGGGTGAAAAATCAACCACCCTCATGGAAAACAAGACTGAAGACGATGCCAGGTAGCAGGAAGAGAGAGGAAAAGTTAAGAGCAGGCCAAGAAAAAGAAAAAGCTGCCAGGAAAAAACAAAGACTGGAAAACAGTGAAGTGGGAGGTCTTTTGGGTGAAAGGGGCATAGCTCAAAAGAAAAAAAGTCATACTGAACTTGGGAAATGAGGACTAAAGAAATCACACAATAGAAATAGACTGGAGGAAACTTCTTTCCTTCTGACCTTTATTCATTTGTTTTTCAACAACTACTGAGCTCTGGTGTGTGCCAGGAGCACTCTTCTAGGTAGTGAGGATATGGAGGTGACCAAAACATGCAAGTCCCTACCTTCCTGGAGTTCATATTCTAGAAAGGCAAGACAGACATTAAGTAGACATAGAAAATGGACTGCTGGACACATATGTCAGGGAGAAAACACACATCTACTTTTGCTCCTTCTTGACACCTCAGAGAATGCCAATAAAGGTACTTAAAAAAAATTTTTTTTAATTTTTTTGAGGTGGAGTCTCACTCTGTTGCCCAGGCTGGAGTGCAATGGCATAATCCTGGCTAATGGCAACCTCCGCCTCCCAGGTTTAAGCAATTCTCCTGCCTCAGCCTCCTGAGTAGCTGGGATTACAGGCATGTGCCAGCACACCTGGCTATTTTGTTGTTGTTGTATTTTTAGTAGAGGTGGGGTTTCACCATGTTGATCAGGCTGGTCTCGAACTCCTGACCTCGTGATCCACCTGCCTCGGCCTCCCAAAGTGCTGGGATTACAGGTATGAGCCACTGCACCCGGCCCAAGAAAGGTACTTTTTAAAGGCAATACTCATGGATAAGGAAAAAGGGAGAGAAGTCAACAGTGACAAAGGTGGGAGCAGGATGGCAAACTTGAGAAAAATACATCTTAAGTGGGAAGAAGAGAAAGTGATTAGTATAAACCTGGTTTTACACTAATTGGTGTAATTGGAGTAAAAGGAATTGGTGGCATCAGGTGAATCTGGAGTGGAGTGTGTGTGCGCGTGTGTGTGTGTGTGAAGGGAGCAGGAAATTAAAGAGAATCAGTTGAGAGTTTGTTGAAGAAGCAGTCAGCTCTCCAGACAGTCTCTTCTTCCTCTGCACCCCTGCAGAAACAGGAGCTTTATTCTTTGGAGATGGCATCAGGCCCAGCTGAGAATGGAGGACTGAGCGCAAACAAAGGGATAAGTGAGTGTATGCAGACAGATGCCCCAAGAAGATGGCGCCCCGGCCTGGAACCTCCAGGAGGAGATTGGAGAACTCTCTCTGAAGAGTCTGACCACTTTGAGAGAATGATCCAAAGGTATGAATATTGGGGTTTCCCACCAAGTGGTGCAGTGCGACCAAGCCATAGAGTGAAACTCTTCACTCAACAAGCCCCACCTGGGCATTCAGAGCTACCAGTCACCAATCAGCATTTTAGTTCCTTGTTCCTCAGATGAGCAATGGCCAAGGATTACTAGACATCTACAAAAAGATTCTAAAAGGAAAGACAAAATAAAAATCAAAAACAAACAAACAAACAAAAAACAACTTGGAAGGAAAAGATTATGTAAGGAGAAGAAAATTTATAAGAGACAGGGAAAGAGAAAATTATCATTAAATGTCCAGAGAGGTAAAAAAGAGATATTGCAGTAATGAAATAAGTACTGGATGCTAAAAAAGTAATATTCAGAGAAGTAAAAGGAGCAGTTGGAAATTAAAAATATAACAGCAAAAGTGAAAAACTCAGTAGAGCAATTAGAAAGTTGAAGAAGGCTTCCCCAAAGTAGATTGGAAAGACAAAGAGATGGAAGCATAGTAGAGAAAAGATGCGAAAATGAGAGGAACAGTCCACGAGGTCTAAATAATAGAGATTTCAGAAAGAGAAGAGAGAACAAAAGGGAAGGGAATGGTCAAATAAAGAATCCAAGAAAAATTCCCAGAATGGAAAAACATGAATTTCTAGACTGACAAGCAGGCACCAGGTGACCATCATAAGTACACAATGGGTGAAAATAGTCCTACGTTCATATCATCATGTACTTTCAGAATATGAAGCTAAAGAAAGAGCTTAAAACCTTGCAGAGGGCGGAAATATGCCACTTACAAAGGATCATTAATTAGAATGGTTTCAGTTCTCAATAGAAACTTTGGGAGCAGAAACTTAAAGGAGTAATGCCTTTGAAACTCTGAAGGAAAATGTTTTCAGACCTAAGATTCTACTTCCAGCCAAATTTTAAATCAGCTGTGAGAACAGAAGAAAAGTATTTTCAGATGTGCAATATCTCAAAAAAAAAAAAAAGTGTCTTCCATGCAGCCTTTCTCAGGAAGCTACTGGAGCATATGCTTGGAGCAAACCAAGAAAAATAAATATGCTATAGTCAGGAAACAGAATAGCCTTAGGATGGCGGTGAAGAGAGATTCCAGGATGTTAGCAATGTACCAGAAGTATTGGGTGACCATTCTACATTGCACCATGTCAGAAGGTGTAGTTGGGAGAGCACTGTCAGAAACTGAAATGACAGGGCATGTAATAAATATGATATCTACTGAGAAGATTTGGGGAAATGGTGAAATTTGAATTTCATCACTGATACAAACGCTGAACTCTAAGCAAATAGAAAACAGTAAAATTAGTAACTCGAGGCAAAACAGAAATAATCGGAAAGGAAAAGTAATAATGGAATTCTATATGGTTCATTGATTGCTTTTGCATAGTAATAATCATATAACACTGAATGTTAACTTATTCAAAAATACTATACATGAGGAGGACAGAGGGATGGAAAGTGTGTGCACGTATTATGAGGACAGAGAGAAGAAAGAGCATCAAAACCATCAGTTTCCATACTAAGAAATCAGTAGATAACTCCTGTAGGTTACTGTTTTTTTTCCCCTTTTTTAGAGACTTGGAGGCAACGATAACAACAAGAAAAATATCAGTTAAAGTCATCGAATGTAATGCAAACAGGCATATGAAAAGGCGCTCAACATCGTTGATCATCAGAGAAAGGCAAATCAAAACTACAATAAGATATTATCTCACCGCAGTTAAAATGGCTTTTATGCAAAAGACAGGCAACAACAAATACTGGTGAGGATGTGAAGCAAAGGGAACTCTTGTCCACTGTTGGTGGGAATGTAAATTACAACCACTATGGAGAACAATTTGTAGGTTCCTCAAAAAACTAAAAACGGGTTGGATGTGGTGGCTCACACTTGTAATCCCAGCACTTTGGGAGGCCGAGGTGGCCGGATCAGTTGAGTCCAGGAGTTCCAGATGAACGTGGGCAACATGGAGAAACCTCTGAGTCTCTACAAAAAATACAAAAAATTAGCTGGGCACCACGGCATGTACCTGTAAGTCTCAGCTGTTGAGGAGGTTGAGGTGAGAGGATCCCTTGAGCCTGGAAGGTGGAGGTTACAGTGAGCCGAGATCATGCCATTGCACTCCAGCCTGGGCAACAGAGCAAGACCCTGTCTCAAAAAAGCTAAAAATCAAAAACCTAACCAAACAAAAACAAAACAAAAGCTAACAATAGAGCTATCATATGAACCAGCAATCCCACTGCTGAGTATATTCCCAAAAGAAAGAAAATCAGTATATCCAGGAGATATCCACACACCCATCTTTGCTGCAGCACTGTTCACAATTGCCGAGATTTGGAAGAAACCTAAGTGTCCATCAACAGATGAATGAATGAAGAAAATGTGGTACATATACACAATGGAGTACTATTCAGTCATAAAAGGAATGAAATCCTGTCTTTTCAACAACATGGATAGAACTGGAGGTAATTATACTAAGTGAAATAAGCCAGGCACAGACAAACATCACATGTTCTCACTTATTTGTGGGATCTAAAAATCAAAATAATTGAACTCATGGATAGAGAGTAGAAGGATGGTTATCAGAGGCTGGGAAGGGTAGTGGGAGGGAATAGGGAGGAGGTGGGGATGGTTAATGGGTAAAAGAATGAATAAGAAAGAATGAATAAGACCGTTTATATAATAGCACAACAGAGGGACTATCATCAATATTAATTTAATTGCACATTTAAAAATAACTAAAAGAGTATAAATGAATTGTTTGTAACACAAAGGATAATACTTGAGGGGATGGATACCCCATTTTCCACGATGAGATTATTATGCATTGTATGCCTGTTATCAAAACATCTTAGGTACCTCATAAAAATATACCTACTGTGTACCCACAAAAATAAAAAAAAAAAAAGTCATTGAATGTAGGTGGCTCTGGATAGGAAAAATGGAAGGGATGGGAGATTGCTGCTTCTCATAATAAACTTTGTAGATATAATTGATTGTGTAAACTCTGCATGATTAACATTAAAAAAGAATAAGACTGAAATCAAAGAAAAGGAAAACACCAGAAAGAAATAAAGGCTGGGTGCAGTGACTCGTGCCGGTAATCCCAGCACTTTGGGAGGCCAAGACAGGGAATTGCCGAGCCCAGGAGTTGGAGACCAGCCTGGGCAACATAGCAAGACACTGTCTCTACAAAATAAAAATAATTATTAAAAAATAATAAAAAAGAAATATAGCAAAATGTTAGTTATTTCTGGGTTTGTGATAACAGATTCTTTTCATTTTTAAATTTTAATTTCTAAAATTGTCTGCATTTTCTAAAATGAACACAGCTTACTTTTTAAAAAGCACCATATGGTCATTTATTTTAATAACGTATTTTCCTTTGGAACATTGTTCTTTTTCTTTTTCTTTTTAGTTGACACGTAGTAACTGTATATATTTGTGGGATACAGAGTGGTATTTCAATACATGCATATAATGTGTAATGATCAAGGTAAATAGCATATCTATCACCTGGAACATTTATCATTTCTCTGTGCTGTGCGCATTTAAAATCCTCCCTTCTAGCTCTTTGAAAATGTACACTAAATTGTTGTTAGGACCATCCGGCAGTGTATGGAATGCTAGAACTCATTCCTCCAATCTGGCTGTAATTTTGTATCCCTCAGCCAACCTCTTCCTATCTTCCCTCCCCTCTACCCTTCCCAGCCTCTAATAATCACAGTTATTAGAGTTCTATTTCTATGAGCTCGTTTTTTAAAAACTACCATATATGAGTGAGAACATGGAGTATTTATCTTTCTGTGCCTGAACATTTCACTTAATGTCCTTCAGGTTCATCCACGTTGAATATGGCTTAGTTTTTAAATGATAAATCACTCATATTTTAGGTTAAGGGGAGAGAGAGTTATAGAGAAACATATTAGTCTCCTTTTGTTCTTTTTCTTTTAAGAGACAGAGTCTCACTCTGTCTCCCAGTCTGGGGTGTGGTGGCGTAATCATAGCTCACTGAAGCCTTTACCTTCAGGGCTCAAGCGAGAAAGATGCTAGTTTTCGTAGGAGGATTTGGGGTGGGGGGCATTGCTAATGGTGACATTTGGCCAGGTCTTTGAGGGAGCAAATCGTGCGGACACTCAGAGGAATGGGCGGGAATGCGCTTGAGCCTGTGAGGAACAACAGAGGTCAGCTGTGGTCCTCGTGGAGGGAAGATGGATGAGGTCAGACGGGCTGGGGACCAAGCCCTGCGAACCTTATAGGACATGTTAAAGGCGTTAGATTTCATTCTGACTACTACAGGAAGCTGTTGGAGGGTCTGGAGCAGAAAAGGGCCATGACCCGGTTTGCATTTTAACGCTGCGCCTGCTGTGCGTCTGGGGGTGGGAGCCAAGGGCAGCCAGGCGGGAAGTAGGCAGGACCGGAAGCTGGGGGAGTGGTCAGGAGGCTTCGCTATCATCCAGACGCGGGGTTCGTCAGGGTTAGTCACTGGTGTTCAGAAAGTTTTTATTTTAGCACGGGAACTGTTTTTCAAAGGAAATCTTACCTTGATTTCTCATCTATAAAATATTAAAGTGACGCACACAAGCGAGGCAGCTTTAGTTGAAGTAGGAGGTGGGGGGTCCAGAGCCCACTGCCCCCCTCCCCTCAACCCTATTGTCTCTATTTGGGGATCCCTGGAGGTGAGCCTTTGAACCAGGAGTTCCGCTGATCACCACCTGGACACTGATTCCACCTAGTCCCCCCGTTTCATGGAGGAGGCCAGCCATGAGGAGTGGGGTTTGAGTAGGAGGGTGCTCTGTGCAAACCTACCCCCAAAGTCTGAGGAAGCTGAGAGGCTGAAGAAAGAGGCAGACAAATGCAGTTTCTCGGAAAGAAACATTTAACAGAGACTTAGGAACACAAGCTATGTGTTGTCTCTGGTGGAGGCTCCAAGACAAGATCGTGGATCCTTGTGCCATTACGTCCTAGACCCAAGGCTCAAGTATCACAGAGAAAGAATGCTTAGGACAGTTGCTGAAAGGCCGGGTTTATGGTGAGTACCATGATATCAAGGTTGTTTGACCTAAGAGCAGGACTTATGGGAAGTACCCCTCCTACACAAGGAACAACAGATAAACTGGAAATCTTAGAGGCCTTCCCCAAGTTGGGGTTAATCAGAAGTTAACATGGCGGATTAGCATCCAAGATGGAATTGCTTTGGTCTCCACAGAGGGCTTCCTAGGTAAGGTTCATGTTGAGGGAAAGGATGGAGAGACAGGGAAAAAAATCATGTTCCATGTCCCTGTGGGGAGAGAGCCTCTGTGGAGAAGGCAGACCAATAAATACCCTGGCATCTCCTGCCAGCTCAGAGTGGTTCCCACTGTACCACGCTGCTTCTAGCAGCTTTTAGGTCAAGTATAGTATGTCAGGTTTTCACTTTGTCTAGCCACCCATTTTCTCCCAAAAAGGAGACATGCTTTGACCCAACCTGAATCCATAAGACAAGCTGGGGATATGCAGTGGTCCAAATGAGGACGGTGGTGAGGCCTCTTCTGTTGGGAGGACTTAGGCTCTAACTTCCCCCACTGGTGGCATGCTAGGAAATGTGTGATGACTGGGAGAAAGTAGGAAAGAAGGAAGGAAGGAAGGAGGGAGGGAAGGAAGAGGCGGGGGGGGGGAGGAGCCCTCTAGCACTTGCAGATTTCTGTGGTGTAAATAGTCGTGTCGTGATGGATTTATTGTCACCAACTGAACTGTGATGAAGTCACTGAACTGGAAGCTGGGAAGAGATAGTCACTTATACGTCATTATATAGTTCTTCCCCCCTACACACAGTACATCAAATCACTTCACAAGCTTAGACAATAGCAAAATGCAGTAACAATAAGAAAGTGAGGACTTTTAAGTATTCATGACATTTTATTTAACTTATTAATGGCTATGTTTAATAATCAGCTGTGTTTAAAAACCAGCTGGCACAGTTTCTGAAACTTTAACAATCATCTCTCAAAAGCCAGTTTGAGACATCTCTGGTTCCACAGTACTCCACCTCTCAAAAAAAAAAAAAAAAAAAAAAAATCCCTCTGAACTTCAAATAAAGAGTTTCAGTCTGTAAGCAAACAGTGATACATCTATACAGAGGAATAACACTCGGCAATAAATAGGAATATACCCAACAGGATAATCCAACGTCTCAAATGAAGCTAAGACATTGTACTAAATGAAAGAAGCTCATCATAAAAGGTTTGCATAAGGTATGACTCCATTTTTAGGACAGGCTTGCAAGATGAAACTCTCATGATGGAGAACAGATCGGTGGTTGCCAGGCGTTAGGGATGGTAGAAGAAGTGACTCTAAAGGGTCAGCTAGGGACAGCCTTTCTGGTGTTGGATGTTCTGTGTACTGATTGTGGTAATGGTACCTGAATCTATATATGTTTTAAAATTCATAGAACTATATACCCATCCAAGTCAATTTTATTGTATAATAATTTAAAAATAGAAGAAAAGTTAGCATATTATGAAGCCCCTTTCCCCTAAACCAGAAACAACAAACAGAGAGAATATCATTCTGAATGGGGCAAGTATTTCTACCTTTTTGGACCGTTTTGATTCCTCTGTGAAATGAAAGGCCTGAATAGTCAGGAGTTGTAGATGCTCATGCCTGTGAGGAGGCAGTGGGTAATGTAAGTGGAAGACAATATGGAGTGGTGGGGACTGTGGAGAACTGGTGGTTTTCACCGGACTAAGAGGAACAGCTTCAGCTTGAGCCTTAGCTGAGGGTTGCTATGCTGGACTGCAGCCCTGACTGGGTAGATCATTTGCATTTCGAAGTAGGCAAGAACTCTGGATTTTTTAAAGGTGAAATTTCCTTATTTGTAAGTACTATCAAAACCCAACTATGCATGTCTGTGAATTGTATTCAACCAAGAGACCACCAGTTTGCAGCCCCTGGGTGGCATGTACTATACCAATCTTTTGAGCATTTTAGGTCATGACTGTAAACTCCGATAAGCAGTGTAGCAGGTTTGGAAGTAATTTTGGAGGGTTTCCCATCAATGAATGTAAAAGTGAGGCCTCCTGCTAGAGC
>PVKP010051477.1:0-12895 GCA_004027715.1 Plecturocebus donacophilus | reverse complement strand
CTGAATATACATCCTAGTGTGAATGATGCAACAAGGTGGTCAAAAGTTGGGTGGCAAAGGAAAGCAGGCACGTAGACAAGGAGGCCAACAGACATGCAGCAGTCCCCCAGTCCTTCAGGGATACATGCCAGGACCCCTAGTAAATGCCTGAAAATATGGATAGTACCAAACCTGCATATGCTATGCTTTTTACATGCACACTTATGATAAAGTTTAACTGATAAATTGGACCCTAAGAGATTAACAATAGCTAATACTGAAATAGAACAATTAAAACAATATATTGTAATAAATTTTAGGTAGAGGGGTGGGAAAAGATGACCAAAAAGAAGGCTCTGCTGATCATCGTCCCCATAGAACACCAAATTTAACAACTATCTACACAAAAAAAAGCATCTTCAAAATAACCAAAAACCAGGTGAGCACTCATAGTACCAGATTTTAACTTCACATCGCTGAAAGAGGCACTGAAGAGGTAGGAAAGACAGTCTTGAATTGCTGACACCACCCCTCCCCAGCAGTAGCTGCATGGCACAGAGAATTGATGCCTTTGGGAGAGGGAGAGTGCAGGGATTGTCAGACTTTGCATTGAACTCAGTGCTTCCCTGTCACAGTGGAAGGCAAAACCAGGCTGAACTCAGCTGAAGCCCACTCACGGAGGGAGCATTTAGACCTGCCCTAGCCAAAGGGGAATCACCCATCCCAGCAGTTGCATCTCGAGTTTTGGCAAGCCTGTCCACTGTGGGCTAAAGGGCTCTGGAGTTCTAAGTAAACTTGAAAGGCAGCCTAGATCACAAGGACTGCAACTCCTAGGCAAGCCTTAGTGCTGAGCTGGGCTCAGAGACAGTGGATTTAGAGGGCATGCAACCTACTGAGACACCAGCTAGAGCAGCTAAGGGAGTGCTTGCAACACCCCTCCCCCAATCCCAAGTGGTGCAGCTCATAGCTCCAAGAAAGACCCCTTCTTTCCACTTGAGGAGAGAAGAGGGAAGAGTAAAAAGGACTCTGTTTTGAGTCTTAAATACCAGTTTAGCCACAGTAGGATAGGGTACCAGTCAGTGTCGTAAGGCCCCCATTCCAGGCCCTAGCTCCCAGATGACATTTCTAGATATATCCTGGGCCAGAAGGGAACCCACTTCCTTGAAGGGAAGGACCCAGTCCTGTCAGGATGCATCACTTGCTGATTGAACAGCCCTTGAGCCCTAAACAACTAGCAGTGACACCGAGGTAGTATTCTGTGGGTCTTGTGTGAGATTCAGACGTGCTGGCTTCAGGTGAGACTCAGCACATTCTCGGATGTGATGGTCACAGTGAGGGACTCCTTCTGCTTGAGAAAAGCAGAGGGAAAGTAAAGAGGACTTTGTCTTGCACCTTATTTAACAACTCAGCAATGAGGGGGCAGAGCACTAAGGGGCTCTTGGGGTCCCTGATTCTAGGCCTTGGCTCTTAGATGGCATTTCTATACCTGTCCTGGGGCAAAGGGGAGTCCTAGGACTGGCAGCATTCATCACAAACTAACTGAAGAGCCCTTGGACATTAAGTGAACAGTGGGAGTAGCCTGGCAGTAATCCCCATGGAACTGGTGGTAGTGGCCAAAAGGCAAGACTCCTTTGCCTATGGAAGAGGGAGGGAAGAGTGGGAAGGACTGTGTCTCATGGTTTCAGTGCCAGCTCAGCCACTCTCAATATGTTACAATAAAACATCAGGTAGATTTTTAAGGTTTTTGACTCTAGTTCTGGCTCCTAGACAGCATCTCTGGACCTGCCTGGGGCCTGAGGGAACTCTCTGCCCTAAAGAGAAGAACAGCAACCTAGCTGGCTTCACCACCTGCTGATTGCAGATCCCTAGGGCCTTGAGCAAATATAGACAGTAGTCAGGTAGTGGCTACAGCAGGGCTTGGACAAGACCTAGCGCTGTACTGGCTTTAGGTTTCACCCAGTGCAGTCCCAGCGGTGGTGGGCACAGGGGTACTTCGTTGCCCCATCCCCAGCTCCAGCTGATCAAAAATAGCTACGGGCCGGTGCAGTGTCTCACGCCTGTAATCCCAGCACTGTGGGAGGCCAAGGTGAGCAGATTACTTGAGGTCAGGAGTTGGAGAACAGCCTGGCCAACATAATGAAACCCCATCTCTACTGAAAATACAAAAATTAGCTGTGTGTGGTGATGTGCACCTGTAGTCCCAGCAACTTGGGAGGCTGAGGCAGGTGAATCGCTTGAATCCAGGAGGAGGAGCTTGAAGTCAGCCAAGATGTGCCACTGCACTATAGCCTGGGCAATAGACCAAGACTTCATCTCCAAAATAATAACAATAATAATAATAATAACTACAACAACTTTTCAAGATAAGATAAATATACAATAAGATAAATATAGAAACAAGATAAGATAAATATAGAAGATAAGATAAACATAGAAACAATAAAAATGTGGGGAGATAAAATTAAGGTGTAGAGTTTTATTAGTACTTTGTTGCCCCATCCCCAGCTCCAGGTGGCTCAGCACAGAAAGAGGCTCCATTTGTCTGGAAGAAAGTAAAGGAAGAGAACAAGTGCCAAGACCACCAAGGCAGTACCTCTCTGAGTCTGCAAGAATCACAGTGTTACTGGGCTTGGGGTGCCCCCTAATGCAGATATGGCTTAAGTCACATCACCCAAGCCCTTTCAAATACCTGGAAAACCTTCCCAAGAAAATAAAGTACAAACAAGCCCAGACTGTGAAGACTATAATAAATATCTAACTCTTCAATGCCCAGACATTGATGAACAACCACAAGTATCAAGACCATCCAGGAAGACATGATTTGACTCAGTGAACTACATAAAGCACCAGTGACCAATCCTGGAGAAACAGATATGTTACCTTTCAGACAGAGAATTTAAAATAGGTGTTTTGAGGAAACTCAAAGAAATTAAAGATAACACCGAGAAAGAATTCAGAATTCTATCATTTAGCAAAGAGATTGAAATAATTTTAAAGAATCAAGCAGAAATTCTGGATTTAAAAATACAATTGGCACACTGAAGAATGAGAATCTTTTAATAGTAGAATTTATCAAGCAGAAGAAAGAATTAGTGAGTTTGAAGACAGGCTATTTGAAAATACACAGAGACAAAAGAAAAAAGAATAAAGAATGAAACATGGCTACAAGATCTAGAAAATAACCTCAAAAGGGCAAATTTAAGAGTTATTGGCCTTAAAGATGAGGTAGAGAAAGAGGTGGGGTAAAGGTTTATTCAAAGAAATAATAACAGAGAACATCTAAAACTATAGATATCAAAATTCAAGTACAAGAAGGTTATAGAACCCTAAGCAGATTTAACCCAAAGACTACTTCAAGGCATTTAATAACCAAACTCCCAAAGGTCAGTAATCCTAAAAAAGGATACTAAAGGTAGCAAGAGAAAAGAAACAAACAACATACAATGGAGTTCCAATACTTTTCAGCAGAATTTTCAGCAGAAACCTTACAGGCCAGGAGAGAGTGGCATGACATATTTAAAGTGCTAAGGAAAAAACCTTTTACACTAGAACAGTACATCTGGTGAAAATATCCTTCAAACATGAAGAAATAAAGACTTTCCTAGACAAACAGAAGCTGAGAGATTTCATCAACACCAGATCTCTCCTATATGAAATGCTAAAGGGAGTAGGTCAATCAGAAAGAAAAGGTGTTAATGAGCAATAAGAAATCATCTGAAAGTATAAAACTCACTGGTAATAGTAAGTACAGAGAAAAGCAGAATATTACAACTTTGTTACTGAAGTGTGTAAACTACTATTATCCCAAGTAGAAAAACTAAAAGATGAACTGATCAAAAATAGCTACAGGCCGGTGCAGTGTCTCACGCCTGTAATCCCAGCACTGTGGGAGGCCAAGGTGAGCAGATTACTTGAGGTCAGGAGTTGGAGAACAGCCTGGCCAACATAATGAAACCCCATCTCTACTAAAAATACAAAAATTAGCTGTGTGTGGTGATGTGCACCTGTAGTCCCAGCAACTTGGGAGGCTGAGGCAGGTGAATCGCTTGAATCCAGGAGGAGGAGCTTGTAGTCAGCCAAGATGTGCCACCACACTATAGCCTGGGCAATAGAGCAAGAGTTCATCTCAAAAATAATAACAATAATAATAATAATAACTACAACTTTTCAAGATAAGATAAATATACAATAAGATAAATATAGAAGATAAGATAAACATAGAAACAATAAAAATGTGGGAAGATAAAATTAAGGTGTTTTATTAGTTTTCTTTTTGCTTGTTTCTTTGTTTATGTAAACAGTGTAAAGTTGTTGTAAGCTTAAAATAGTGAGTTATAGGATAGTATCTGCAAGCCTCATGGTAACCTCAAATAAAAAAAAAAAACATATAATGCATGAACAAAAAATAAAAAACAAGAAATTTAATCATTCCACCATTTACCAAAATGAGAAAATTTCTCATTTACTGAAATGAGAAAATCATTTTCAGTAAAAGGAAGACAGGAGGGTAGAAAGAAGAGTGAGAAGACTACAAAACAACCAGAGAAACAAATAACAAAATGACAGGAGTAAATCCTTACTTATCAATAATAACATTAAATGTAAATGGACTAAACTCCCCAATCAAAAGACATACAATTGTTGGACGGATGAAAAAATAAGACCAAATGATCAAAAGCACACTTCACTTATGAAGATGCATATAGACTGAAAATAAAGGAATGAAAAAAAGATATTACATGTCAATGGAAACCAAAAAAGAGCAGGAGTAGCTATACTTAGACAAAATAGATTTTGAAACAAAAACTATAGGAAGAGACAAGGAAGGTCACTATATAATAAAGTCACCAAGAAGATACAATTGTAAATATATATGTACATACATACTCAACACTGTAGCACCCAGATATATAAAGCAAATATTATTAGAGCTACAGAGAGAGAAGGACCCCAATAAAATAATATCTGGAGATATCAACACCCTACTTTCAGCATTGGACAGATCTTCCCGACAGAAAATCAACGAAGAAATATCAGACTTAATCTGCACTATAGAATAAATGGACCTAATAGATATTTACAGAACATTTCATTCAATGGCTGCAAAGTACACATTCTTTTCCTTAGCACATGGATCATTCTCAAAGATAGATCATATGTTAGGTCACAAAATAAGTCTTAAAACATTAAAAAAAAAAAAATCCCGTGAAATAATAGCAACCATCTTCTCTGACCACAATAGAATAAAACTAGAAATCACAAAAAGAATTTTGGACTCTATATAAATACATGGAAATTAAACAATATGCTCCTAAGTGACCAGTGGGTCAATGAAGAAATTAAGAAGAAAATTTTAAAAATGCTTGAGACAAAAGACAATGAAAACACAGCATACCAAAACCTATAGGATACAGTGAAAGCAGTACTAAGAGGAAAATTTATAGTTATAAGTACAAAAACCTTATGGCCATTTCAAGTGATACTGGAAAAGCATTTGATAAAATTCAACATCCCTTCATGATAAAAACCCTCAAAAAACTGGGTATAGAAGGAATATGACTTAATATAATAAAAGCCATATATGACAGACTCCTATCTAGTATCATTCTGAATGGGAAAAAACTGAAAGCCTTTCCTCTAAACTCAGGAACATGATAAGGATGCCCACTTTAACCACTATTATTCAACATAGCACTGAGAGTCCCAGCTAGAGCAATCAGAAAAAAAGAAAGAAAGAAAGGGCATCCAAATGGGAAAGGAAGAAGTCAAACCGTCCTTGTTTGCAGATGATATGATCTTATATTTAGAAAAACCTAAAGACTCCACCAAAAAAACTTTTAGAACTGATAAACTCAGTAAGGTTGCAGGATACAAAAGTCAACATACAAAAATCAGTAGCATTTCTATATGCCAAAAGTACAGTCTGAAAAAGAAACCAAGAACATAATCCCATTTAAAATAGGAATTAACCAAAGAAGTGAAAGATTCTCTACAATAAAAACTATAAAACACTGATGCAAAAAACTGATGATGACATCAAGAAATGGAAAGCTATTCCATGTTCATGGATTGGAAGAATGAATATTGTTAAAATGTCTGCACTACCCAAAGCAGTCTACAGATTTAATACAATCCCTATCAAAATACCAATGGCAATCTTCACAGAAATAGAAAAAAACATTCCTAAAGTTTATATGGAACGGCAAAACATCCAGAATAGCCCAAGCTATCATAAATAAAAAGAACAAAACTAGAGGAGTCACATTACCTGACTTCAAATTATACAACAGAGCTATAGGAACCAAAACAGCATGGTACTGGCATAAAATCAGACATGTAGACCAGTGAAACACAATAGAAAGCCCAAAAATAAATCCATACAGCTACAATGAACTCATTTATGACAAAGGTGCCAAGAATATACATTGGGGAAAAAACAATCTTTTCAATAAATGGTGCTGGGAAAATTGGATATCCATATGCAGAAGGACTCCTATCTCTCTCCATATACAAAAATAAAATCAAAATGGATTAAAGACTCAGGCCATAAACTATTAAATACTAATAGAAAACATTAGGGAAACTCTCCAGGACACTGGAGTGGGCAAAGATTTCTTGAGTAATGCCCCACAAGCACAGGCAACCAAAGCAAAAATGGACAAATCAGATCACATCAAGTTAAAAAGCTTCTGCACAGCAAAGAAAACAATCAACAAAGTCAAGAGACAACCAACAGAATGGGAGAAAATATTTGCAAACTACCCATTTGATAAAGGATTAATGACTAGAATATATGAGGAGCTCAAACAACTCTATAGGAAATCTAATAATCGGATTGAAAAATGGGTAAAAGATCTAAATAGACATTTCTCTTATTTTTTATGCCAACAAGAATGAGCTTCTCAAAAGAAGATGTACAAATGGCAAATAGGTATATGAAAAGGTGCCCAACATCACTGCTAGTCAAAGAAATGCAAATTAAAATTACAAGGTGACATCATCTAACCTAGTTAAAATTGCTTTTGTCCAAAAGACAGGCAACAACACATGCTGGTGAGGATGTGGAGAAAGGAAACCCTCATACACTGTTGGTGGGAATGTCAATTAGCAAAACCACTATGGAGAACAGTTTGGGGATTCCTCAAAAAAATAAAGATAGAGCTACCACACAATCAGCAATTCCACTCCTAGGTGTATATATCCGAAAGAAGAGAAATCAGTATAATTAAGAAATACCTGCACTCCCATGTTTACTGCTGTGCCATTCACAATAGCCAAGATCTGGAAGCAACCCAAGTGTCCATCAACAACAGATAAATGAAGAAAATGTGACACATATACATAATAGAGTTAGCCATAAAGAGAATGAGACCTTGGCATTTCCAACAACATGAATGAAATCGGAGATCATTATGTTAAGTGAAATAAGCCAGACACAGAAAGGCAAACTTCATATGTTCTCATTTATCAGAGCTAAAAAAAAACAATTAACTCATGGAGATAGAGAGCAGATGGTTACGAGGTTGGGAAGGGTAGTGTGGAGTAGGGAGGGTTAATGGGTACAAAAAAATAGTAAAAATGAATAAAACCCAGTATTTGATAGCACACAGGGTGATTATAGTCAAACATAATTTAATTATATATTTTTAAATAACTAAAAAAGTACAATTGAATTGTTTGTAACACAAAGGATAAATGCTTAAGGTGAAAGACACCCCATTTAGCTTGATGTGATTATTGTGTGCCTGTATCAAAATATCTCATGTAACCCGTAAACATATACACCTACTATACCCACAAAAATTTTAAATTAAAAAAAGTTATGTGGATGTGGTCCCTCTCTTTCTGCCTCAAAATATCTCAATATTTTTGGACCACGGTTGGCCATGGGTAACTGAAACCACAGAAAAAGAAAACCCTGGATAAGTAGGACTTCTGTATTTAACTTTTGCTTCGAAACAACCTTGCCCAAGACATCACCCTCAGGATCATTAGGAAGAAAAAGTCATTAAATCACCATGGGTCTTGAGGGTACTTTCTTTTCCCTCAAACTGACTGTGGGATCACAGGGCCAGATCTAGGGCCAGTTCAGGAGGGCACACGATAATGGAGTACTAACCCAGGTGCACATACAGTGGGGTGCTGGCAATGGTGCTGTGGGTTATTGCACTCCAATAATGAGTTGAAGCACATCAACACAGGTAAAGCAGTCAGGAAAGAGAGGCGGCCGCTGAAGCTAACTCTGTGCCCAGAAGCAGAGGAGGTCAGCTCCTTGCTTAAAGGCATTTTCTGTCTTAAGATTCCATGTCTGTATCCCCAGCATTTGGTACAGAGACTGACAGTTAGCAAGTGTTCAGTAGGCATTTGTTCACTAACTGCAAGAGTATAGGATCAGCTTGATATGGTGAGTAATGCAATACAAGGCACACCCACGATGATCATCCCCCTTTTATCAGCATAGAGGTGAGGCCTTAGGAAGGTGGGTCGCACAGGCAGCCGAGGTGGGGACACGGAGAAAATCCAAGCTCCTTGGCCTCCAGTCTTACTTCTAGTGTCTGTGGGAATCAGCTGGACAGCTTGAGCATTCCTGCCTGCCATCCACCCTCCCACCACCTTCAGGAACACAGTCCCCTCCTACCTACCCTGTCCCCACAACCCAGCTGTCATGGCTAGCAGGGTGGGCCTGGGAGTTCTGCCAGGCCTTGCCCTGCTTTCTGCAACCCCAGCCTGTCTCTCCTCTGAGCTTCTTCTTGAGCAGGTGTTGTTTCACTGGTTGTCTTCTTCTGCCCACTGTTCTTTCCTTGAAGCCTCTCCTGTGTGTGTATTCCTCAGTACAATAAGAGTTATCTTCTATGTCTGTTTCCTGCCCACACAAACTTGCCCAATTTGGAAGGCGCAACTGAGGTCTGCCAGGTTTGGTCTCCAAATACCTCTCTTCAGATACTAGTTCCTGTACTTGCTGTGTGACTGGACAGAGCTGTCTGAGCAGAGGGGTGAGTTTGGGATACTGTAGGGGGTGGAAGAGATGGGTTTAGTAGGGTGTTGTCCCAGGGGAGGGATGCCACATTGCTGGGAATGTAGGGCATGCACAAACTGAAATGATGAGCCCGCGCTATGCAGTGATGGGGCTGAGCTGTGACATTTCCATGAGCAAATCTGTGTGGACAGCTGCCAGATCTCCAGGCAGAGCCACCACGTATCCTTCCAATCAGAAGACCCAATCAAACCATCCCACCAACCTACACAGGCTAGAAGGGAACCTTCTATCCCCTAACCCACCACCACCACCAATGGTTGGCCACAAGGTCTTGCTGGGAACCATTTTTACCTATTTTCTTCTTGAATTCTTTTCCAGTAGAGAGAGAAAAGCTCAGACAGGCTGTGGAAGACTGGTAGATCAGCTGGTAAGGTGAGTTCACCCCAAAGGTGGACATGTTTATGAGAAACTCTGGAATGAGAGAGAGAGAGATGCTTCTTTCAATTGTTTACTTTTAATTTTATTAGCCAAAAATGTAACATGGAGTTCTTGTTCTAGTAGTACAGTGGGTCAGATACTGTAAAGGGCCACGTTATTACAAAACACCTAGATCTTGGAAAGAGATTTTACAATGTATCAGTAGGCTCAGAGCAATTAGGGGTAATCTTTACAGTCCTCCTCTGCAGTGCCCCTCCTCCTCAACTCTCTCGAGAGGGAACTCGGAGCAAGGAACAGCAAGCAACCACAAAAGGTGATATTACTCCAAGGGCAAAGGCAGATATCAGTGCTGCACCAGTTAAGAATCATCTATTCTCCCTTATCTCAGCCACAGAAATCAGATGCTTCTTCAATAATATATCAGTCTCTTGCAGGATCACACCATCTTGTACAGAATCATTAGATATCTGGCCACTTAAGAATTAAAATGTAGCACCCTTACGGCTAGTGGAAAATATTGTTCATTCTTACACAAACCTCACCAAATCATTTGTTTATTCTTCCCCCAAATATAATCATTTCACTGGTTAGGCATGAAAACATTGTTAGAAAATGTTAGATGATTCACTCATCACAGCTGACTCAAATTCAAAAAGAAAATGGCAAACTTGACCTCCTAAACGGACAAAGACTATAGAGATTCCATATTGGATGATAAAACACGAGAGTAATCACCTCTGCTAGTGACCCAAAAGTTGAAATTAGAACAACTTTTAGGAACTTCTACCTAATAGAAATGAAAAGAACTAACAATAGCCAGTAATGGTAAAGAAAGAATAAAGCCCATCAACCCTGTTTGTGTAGAGAGAATCCAAATTAAGCGTGATTCAGAAGAAGGCCATATACATACTGAGATCTCTGCTCCAATAATCCCTCCCCTGGGAAGTTAACCAAATACAACAGAAATAAGAAGCCACGTGCATAAAGTTGCTTATTACAGTGCATATTACGCAAACAACAAAAAAGCCTGGAAACCTAAGCATTTAGGTAAATGTGGAACATGAACATTAAAATGAGTCTATACCTACTCAAAATGACAATTATTTAAGTATATAGCCATGTTGGAAAATAGTTGTACTCAAATAAAAGAAACTGAGAAACAGAAAAATTGCAATATCCTAAAAATATATATACATATATGAGCACAGGAACCACAAAGGAAACTGCAAAGGTGAAAAATAGCTCTTATATAAAGATGGCAGGATTGCTTTCTCTTTTTCACGCTTTTTTTTGTTTGTTTGTTTGAGACGGAGTCTCAATCACCAGGCTGGAATGCAATGGTGTGAATCTCCGCTCACTGCAATCTCCGCCTCCTGGGATCAAGTGACTCTCCTGCCTCAGCCTCCCGAGTAGCTGGGACTACAGATGCATGCCACCATGCCTGGCTAATTTTTGTATTTTTAGTACAGACGGGGTTTCACCATGTTGGCCAGGATGGTCTTGATCTCTTGACCTCGTGATGTGCTCACCTCAGCCT
Organism: Plecturocebus donacophilus; assembly: GCA_004027715.1. NCBI lineage: Eukaryota > Metazoa > Chordata > Mammalia > Primates > Pitheciidae > Plecturocebus > Plecturocebus donacophilus. The sequence goes on along the minus strand of PVKP010051477.1, from coordinate 1,964 downwards.
CCCAAAGTGCTGGGATTACAGGCGTGAGCCACCGTGCCTGGCCCCTCTTTTTTGCATTATTAATAATAATATTGCTGAGAGAGATCCAAGATGGCCGATTAGCAACAACTCAGGAATGTAGCTCCCAGTGAAAGTACAGAGAACGAGTGGACGCCGCACTTTCAGACGAATTTTTGTTGCCCACAGACTGGGAGATTCCCGGCAGAGGAGCCACACGGGTCGCCAGCACAACTCTTTTGGCCGGCGCGGCTGTTTTGCCGGTGCCCCAGTGTGGCGCTTCTCAGTGCGGAGTATACGGATGGACGGGCTCGGCTGGTCCCATCCCCACAAGGAAAACAGCAATTGGAAGCGCTGAGGACTGAGAGTTTCACAGCAAGCACAGCGAACCCGGGAAGGTCCAGCTCTGTGGGGAATTGGCGTCCGCCAAAGGAAAACTAAGAAACAGAAAAAACTTCATCACCAGGCGGAGAGAGATCCAAGATGGCCACGTAGCAGCAGCTTGGGATTGTAGCTCCCAGTCAAAGTGCAGAGACTGAGTGGATGCTGCAATTTCAGACGAATTTTTGATGCCCACAAACTGGGAGATTCCTGGCGAAGGAGCCACATGGGTCGCCAGCGCGACTCTTTTGGCCGGTGTGGCAGTTTTGCCGGCACCCCAGCGCGGCGCTTCTCGGTGCAGAGTATACGGGACTAGGTGCCCTTTTAGTCGGGCTCCGCTGGTCCCATCCCCACAAGGAAAACAGCAATTGGAAGCACTGAGGACTGAGAGCAAGCACAGCTGAACCTGGGAAGCACAGCAAGCACAGCTGAACCTAGGAAGGCCCAGCTCTGTGGGGAAGGGGCGTCCACTGAAGGAAAACTAAGAAACAGAAAAAACTTCATCACCAACAAGCCGGACGTCCACTCAGAGACCCAATCTGAAAGTCGGCAATTACAAAGATGACAGGTGGATAAATCTACAAAAATGGGAAGAAACCAGTGCAAAAAGGCTGAGAACACCCGAAATCAGAATGCCTCTCCTCCTACAGGGGATCGCAGCTCCTCATCAGCAAGAGAACAAGGCTTGACAGAGGATGAGTGTGATGAACTCACAGAATCAGGCTTCAGAAGGTGGATAATAAGAAACTTCTGTGAGCTAAAAGAACACGTTCTAACCCAATGCAAAGAAACTAAGAACCTTGAAAGAAGATTTAACGAAATGTTCATGAGAATGGACAACTTAGAGAAGAATATAAGTGAATTGATGGAGCTGAAAAACACAACGCAAGAACTTCGTGAAGCATGCACAAGTTTCAACAGCTGAATTGACCAAGCAGAAGAAACGATATCAGAGGTCGAAGATCAACTCAATGAAATAAAACGAGAAGGCAAGATGACAGAAAAAAGGGGAAAAAGGAATGAACAAAGTCTCCAAGAAATATGGGACTATGTGAAAAGACCTAATCTACGTTTGATAGGTGTACCTGAATGTGATGAAGAGAATGAATCCAAGCTGGAAAATACTCTTCAGGATATTATGCAGGAAAACTTCCCCAACCTAGCAAGGCAGGCCAATATTCAAGTCCAGGAAATACAGAGAACACCACAAAGATATTCCTCAAGAAGAGCAACCCCAAGACACATAATCATCAGATTCACCAGGGTTGAAATGAAGGAGAAAATGCTAAGGGCAGCCAGAGAGAAGGGTCGGGTTACCCACAAAGGAAGTCCATCGGACTCACAGCAGATCTCTCAGCAGAAACCCTACAAGCCAGAAGAGAGTAGAGGCCAACATTCAACATCCTTAAAGAAAAGAACTTTCAACCTAGAATTTCATATCTGGCCAAACTAAGCTTCATAAGTGAAGGAAAAATAAAATTTTTTGCGAACAAACAAGTACTCAGAGATTACATCACCACCAGGCCTGCTTTACAAGAGCTTCTGAAAGAAGCACTACACATGGACGGGAACAACCAGTATCAGCC
>PVKP010051476.1:0-12895 GCA_004027715.1 Plecturocebus donacophilus | reverse complement strand
CAGCTAAGCCTTAATAACCAATAGCAGCCGAGTTTTAACAACCAATAGCAGTCGAGTTTTAACAACCAGTAGCAGGCAAGTAATTCCAACCAATAACAAGCCAAGTCCTAGGTCAAGGCTTGTAACTTACCCAATAGCAGTCTTGCTCTCCCACAACCAATCGAGCTGTTTCACTCCCTATAAAACCCCCTGTCTAAAAATAGTCAGTGCAACTTCTCCGGCCCCTCCTGTCCGGACCGCAGAACCTCACCTGGGAGCCTGAATAAATTCCCTTGCATTGGATTATTTTGGTGCTGGCCTCAGTTTCTTCATTTTATCCTCGGAAACAAACCTCACACCTAGCTCTTCTTGTTGCATTGGCCCCTTTATCATTATGTAATGCCCTTCTTTGTCTTTTTTGATCTTTGTTGGTTTAAAGTCTGTTTTATGAGAGACTAGGATTGCAACCCCTGCTTTTTTTTTTTTTTTTTTTTTTTTTTTTTTTTTTTTTTTTAAAGTCTTTTTTTTTCTTGTCTTGGTTTTTCTCCCCTTTTTTTTTTTTTTTTTTTTTTTTTTCTGGCTTTCCAGTTGCTTGGTAAATATTCTTCCATCCTTTTATTTTGAGCCTATATGTGTCTTTGCATGTGAGATGGGTCTCCTGAATACAGCATACTGATGGGTCCTGATTTTTTATCCAATTTGCCAATCTGTATCTTTTAAATGGGGCACTTAGCCCATTTGCATTTAAGGTTAATATTGTTATGTGTGAATTTGATCCTGTCATTATGATGCTAGCTGGTTATTTTGCCTGTTAGTTGATGCAGTTTCTCTATAGTGTTGATGGTCTTTACAATTTGGTATGTTTTTGCAGTGGCTGGTACAGTTTGGTTTTTCTTTTCCCTGTTTAGTGCTTCCTTTAGGAGTTCTTGTAAGGCAAGCCTGGTGGAGACAAAATTCCTCTGCATTTCCTTGTCTGTTAAGAATTTTATTTCTCCTTGGCTTGTGAAGTTTAGTTTGGCTGGATACAAAATTCTGGGTGGAAAATTGTTTTCTTTAAGAACATTGAATATTGCCCCCGACTCTCTTCTGGCTTGTAGGGGTTTCTGTAGAGAGATCCACTGTTAATCTGTTGGGCTTCCCTTTGTGGGTAACCTGACCTTTCTCTCTGACTGCCCTTAACATTTTTTCCTTCATTTCAACCTTAGTGAATCTGATAATTATGTGTCTTGGGGTTGCTCTTTTCAAGGAGTATCTCTGTGGTATTCTCTGTATTTCCTGAATTTGAATGGTGGCCTGCCTTGCTAGGTTGGGAAGTTCTCCTGGATAATATCCTGAAGAGTGCTTTCCAAGTTGGTTCCAACCTCCCGGTCACTTTCAGGTACACCAATCAAATGTAGGTTTGGTCTTTTCACATAGTCCCATATTTCTTGGAGGCTCTGTTTGTTTCTTTTCATTCTTTCTTCTGAAATCTTGTCTTCATGCTTTATTTCATTAAGTTGATCTTCAATCGCTGATATTCTTTCTTCCACTTGATTGATTCAGCTATTAATACTTGTGTATGCTTCATGAAGTTCTTGTGCTGTGTTTTTCAGCTCGATCAGGTCATTTATGTCCTTCTATAAACCGAATATTCTAGTTAGCAATCCATCTAACCTTTTTTCAAGGTTCTTAGCTTCCTTGCATTGGGCTAGAAGATGCTCCTTTAGCTTGGAGGAGTTTGTTATTACCCATCTTCAGAAGCCTATTTCTGTCAATTTGTCAAACTCATTCTCTGTCCAGTTTGTTCCTTTACTGGTGAGGAGTTGTGATCCTTTGCAGGAGAAGAAGTGTTCTGGTTTTTGGAATTTTCAGACTTTTTGTGCTGGATTTTCCTCATCTTTGTGGATTTATCTACCTTTTGTCTTTGATGTTGGTGACTTTTGTATGGAGTTTTTGTGTGGACATTCTTTTTGTTGATGTTGATGCTATTCTTTTCTGTTTGTTAGTTTTCCTTCTAACAGTCAGGCCCCTGTGTCACAGGTCTGCTGCAATTTGCTGGAGGTCCACTCCAGATCCTATTTGCCTGGGTATCACCAGTGGAGGCTGCAGAATAGCAAAAATTGCTGCCCGTTCCTTCCTCTGGAAGCTTCATCCCAGAGAGGCAACTGCCAGATGCCAGCTGGAGCTCTCCTGTATGAGGTGTCTGTCAACCCCTGCTGGGACATATTTTCCAGTCAGGAGGCACAGGGGTCAAGGACGCACTTGAGGAGGCAGTCTGTCCCTTAGCAGAGGTTGAGTGCTGTGCTGAGAGATCTGTGGCTCTCTTCAGAGCTGGCAAGCAGGAATGTTTAAGTCTGCTGTAGCTGTGCCCACAGCCACCCCTTCCCCAGGTGCTCTGACCTAAGGTGATAGGAGTTGTATCTATAACCCCCTGACTGGGGCTGCTGCCTTTCTTTCAGAGATCCCCTGCCCAGAGAGGAGAAATCTAGAGAGGCAGTCTGGCTACAGCAGCTTTGCAGTGCTGAGTGGGCTCCATACAGTTTGAATGTCCTGGTGGCTTTGTTTACACTGTGAGGAGAAAACCACCTACTCGAATCTCAGTAATGGCAGATGCCCCTTCCCCCACCAAGCCTGAGCATCCCAGGTCGACTTGAGACTGCTGTTTTGGCAGTGAGAATTTCAAGCCAGTGGATTTCAGCTTGCTGGGCTCCATGGGAATGGGATCTGCTGAGCTAGAACACTTGGCTCCCTGGCTTCAGTCCCATTTCCAGGGGAGTGAATGGTTCTGTCTTGCTGGTGTTCCAGGTGCCATTGGTGCAGCTAGCTCAGTGCCTCCTCAAATGGCTGCCCAGTTATGTGCTTGAAACCCAGGGCCCTGGTGTGTAGGTACCTGAGGAAATCTCCTGGTCTGTGGGTTGAGAAGACCATGGGAAAATCATAGTATCTGGGACAGAGTGCACCATCTCCATGGCACAGACCCTCACAGTTTCCCTTGGCTAGAGGAGGGAGTTCCCCAACCCCTTGCACTTCCAAGGTGAGGTGATGACCCACCCTGCTTCTGCTCACCCTCTGTGGGCTGCACCCACTGTCTAAGCAGTCCCAGTGAGATGAGCTGGGTACCTCAGTTTGAAATGTAGAAATCACTCGCCTTCTGCGTTGATCTCCCTGGGAGCTGCAGACTGGAACCTTTCCTTTTTGACCGTCTTGTCAACCACCCACCAAGACCATTCTATAGAGAAAAAATGATCTCTTCAACAAATGATGATGGGGTGGCCAGATATCCACCCACAAAAGAACTATGTTGGACCGCTACCTCAAAACGTATACAAACATAAACTCAACATGGATGAAGACCTAAAAATTAGAGCTAAAACTGTAAAACTTTAGAGGAAGAGACAGACATTAAAGTAATCATCTTGGATTTGGCAATAGCTTTTTAAGTATGACACTAACGAATAAGCATCAAAAAGAAAAATAGATGAATTTGACTCCACCAATACTAAAGACTTTTGGGCATCAAAAACACTACCGCGAGAGTGAAAAGACACCCTCTAAAATGGGAGAAAATATTTGTAAATCATATATCTTGTCTAGTACTCAGAAATACAAAGAACTCTTACAACTCAACAACAAAAAGTCAAATAACTCAATTAAAAAATGGGCCAAAGACATGAACAGTTATTTTTACAAAGAAGATATACAAATGACCAAAAGGCATTTGAAAAGATGCTTATCATTTAGTCATTAGGAAAATGCAAATCAACACTACCGCAAGAGTGAAAAGACACCCTCTAAAATGGGAGAAAATATTTGTAAATCATATATCTTGTCTAGTACTCAGAAATACAAAGAACTCTTACAACTCAACAACAAAAAGTCAAATGACTCAATTAAAAAATGGGCCAAAGACATGAACAGTTATTTTTACAAAGAAGATATACAAATGACCAAAAGGCATTTGAAAAGATGCTTATCATTTAGTCATTAGGAAAATGCAAATCGAAACAACAATGAGAAGCCACTTTGTATTCACTGGGTTGGCTGCAATTTTTTTAAATGAAAAATAAATGCTTGTAATGATGTAAAGAGATTGGGACTCTCATATGTTGCTGGTGGGAATATAAAATGGTGCAGTTGCTGTAGAAAACAGTTTGTCAATTCTTCAAAAAGTGAAAAATAAAATTACTACATGACTCAGCAATTCTATTCCTAGGTATATGTCTAAGAGAATTGAAAACAGGTATTCAAACAAAAACTTGTATATAAAGTTCATTACAGCAATATTCATAATAGCCAAAAGGTAGAAACAAATCAAGTGTCCATCAACAGATGAATGGGTAACAAAATGTGGTATACACATACAATTTGAATATTATTCAGCCATAAAAGGGGATGAAGTACTGCTATATGATACAACATGGATGAATCCTGAAAAGATTGTGCTACATGAAAGAAGTGAGACATAAAAGGTCACACACTTTGCATGATTCCATTTATATTGTAAAATCTAGAATAGGCAGATCCATAGAGACAGAAAGCAGATTAGTTGTTGTCAGGGTATAAAAAGGGAAGAATAGGAAGTGACTACTTAATGGTTACAGGTTTTCTTACTGAGATGCTAGAAATGTTCTGGACCTAGACAGGGATCATAGTTGCACAATACTGTGAATGTACTAAATGCCATCAAATTGTACAGTTTAAATGGTAAATTTTATGTTATGTGTACTTTTCCACAATTTTTAAAAAAAGAATCCAGCTATCTTCTATTGTCAGTTATTAATGAAATTTTTAAAATGATAAATAATGCCACTGATCTCACTAAATATTTTTGTTTTTGAAGATATATTTTTCCTAAAATATACTGTTCCAATTAACATTAAATCAGTTTATTTTTTATTGAATTCATGAATAGATACATATTTTAAATTGTTCTTAGTGTTAATTTTTAACATTGTAAATGTTGATAGCAATTACACAATCAAAAGCTTAGGTCCTCAATTTTTAAGAGTATAAAGAAATCCTGACTAAAAAGTTTGAGACCCACTAAGCTGTTCTGTAAGGTAGCCTCAAAGGCATCTAAGCCAAGTTACTGCATGGGTTTTAAGGTTCAAAAGATTTTCTGACATAAGTCAATTGTGAATCAAAATGCTACAGATTAAAGGACACCTAGAAAAAATATTCTTCTGATCATATTAGCTACCAAAATGTAAACTGGAAAGTTAGAAATGATATTTGTGGGAGGCATGGTCTGAAGGGAAGAGTGGGGAAATTGAGGAAGGGCAAGGTTGGAGATGGAAAGCAGCAGAGTGGGCTCCATCTCTACAGCTGGAACGAAGGTGGCCAGGGTGATGTGGTTTGGTTTTCTGTTCCTACCCAAATCTCGTCTTGAATTGTAATCCCCAGGTAATAAGGGAGGGATCTGGTGGGAGGTGACTGGATCATGGGGGTGGTTTCCCCCATGCTTTTCTTATGATAGCGAGTGAGTCCTCACATGATCTGATGGTTTTATAAAGGTCTCTTCCCTTTCTCTTCTTCTCTCACCTGCTATCATGTAAAACGTGCCTGCTTTCCCTTTTGCCATGATCGTAAGTTTTCTGAGGCCTCCCCAGCCATGCACAACTGTAAGTCAAGGTTCTGAGAACATGTCCCAGGTAGATTGGGCTACAGTTTGATTTTATATGTTTTAGAGGGACAGAAGTTACAAGCAGACATCAATCAATACATGTAAAGTGTACACTGGTTCGGTCTGGAAAGGTGGGACAACTTGAAGTGGGGCAGGGGCTTCCAGGTCATAGGCAGATTCAAAGATTTTCTGATTGGCAATTCGTTGAGTTATTGTCTTAAGACCTAGAATCAATAAAAAGAAATATCTGTGTTACAATAAGGGGTTATGGAGATCAAGGTTTCTGTTATTCACATGAAGTTTCCAGGTAGCAAGCTTAAGAGAGACTAGATGGTAAACGTTTCTTACCAGAACTACAAAGGTGTCAGACTCAGTAAACCTCTGTTAATTCAGGAAAGTACCTGGAAAGGGAATGAGATTCTCTACAGAATGTAGACTTCCCCCACAAGAGACAGCTTTTCAAGGTCATTTAAAAATATGTCAAAGAAATATATTTTGGGGTAAAATATTTCGATTTCTTTCAGGGCCTGAGATCTGTCATTTTGCAATGTATCTTATTGCTGCAAAGTGTCAGTATGGTCAGTCTGAAGATCTCTGTTTTAATGTTAATGCTGGTCAGCAGTGTCTGAATTCCAAAGGGAGGAGGGGATAACGAGGCATGTCCAACCCTCCCTTCCCATAATGACCTGAACTAAGTTTTTAGGTTTACTTTGGAATGATCTTCGCCAAGGGAGGGGGTGGTTCATTCCATTGGTTGAGGGGGCTTAGATTTTTATTTTTGGCTTGTAGTTTATTTTAAAATGAGGTCCAGGATTTAATCAAGGATCATTTAGTTGTCATGTTCCTTTAGTTTCTTTTAATCCAGAAGTGTTTTCCAGTTTCTCTTCCCCCCATCTCAATTTTTTTGGTCTGACATGATGACGATATTTTTTTAAAATCTAGGCTGTAGTTGTTTTGTAGACTATACCTAATTTTAGATTTGTTTCATTGTTTTCTCATGATTAGATTCAGATTAAATGGTTTTTGGTGAGAAACCTACATTGGTGAGGTCGGATACTTCTCAATGCATCATATCAGAAGGCACATAATGTCAGTTTGCCTCATTATTGGAGACCGGGCAGTGTTCTATGTACTTTATACATTTAACTTTTAAAACAAATTTATGCTGTAGCCATTGCTTTTATTTGTTATAGATTTCAGTGCTTAATACATAAGGACGCTAAGAAATTAAGTATCTTGTTTGAGGTCCTAGAACAGTGTTCTGAACTCATATAGTTGTTCCAGATTCTGCAAGATTAGCTAATAATTACATTGTGAAGAAATAGACAACTGATTCTGTGATTCTTAGCTCATGACCTACGTCCAGGGTATATAAGTGGAGGCCAGGATATTGATCTTTAAGCCTTTAATCAGCATCCCTTTAAAGACAGCTGTCATTGTGCTGTGCAGTCCACCTCTGCCACCCCTAAGCAAAAGTGGTGGACAATCAGAGGATCACTTGGAGAACGTGACGTGGAGGACAGGGTGACTGTTACTTGACTTACCTTGAAAAAGTCCAACAGTGAGTTTGACCCTGCCCTGCAGGCAGAATAATTGTAGGAGATAGGTGTGTATTCTGAGGGCCAGCTGTGGATAGAACAAATGTGTCTAAATTTCTTAAGGCACTTCATTCACAAGACCCGTCAGGAGGAATGAATGAACCCATGTGGAAAGCATCTGTGATGGACTGCCAGAAGGTAGAGACTGGGGGGTTAATTGCAAATGGCCTGCCTAGGAAGACCTAACCCATGTTAGGGTCCCCACAGACGAAAGTCTCCAAAGAACTCATTAGAAAAGAACTTTTTTTTTACATCCCCTATGCCTTTTACTGCTTTCTAACTCTGGAGGAGACATAAAAGAACATAGCAAAAGGGGATAAGTGGTACAGTTGGGAGAAATTGAACAAAAGGATAAGCATGCTCTCCTTTCCCACTGTAAGCTTTATAACCTGAGTCAGGCAAGGGTCTAACTCTCAAAGCTTAATGAGAGGTTAAGCTTTGCTTTGTACTATCTGAGAAATAAGGCTGCTTGTTAATTGAAAATGAATGTGACACATAGGATCTACTCAAGGTTTCATCTTGGAACAGAGGGGAATGAATAACAGTGCAAGGTGAGAAAGTGATCAGAAAGAACAGAATTGAGTTAATGCAATAAATTGGCTCCTGAAATATTGATCCCCTTTTCAGTATTTCTTCATGGGGTTAGTCTTATACTGAACTCTGGGAAAAAAACTGTTTTATTGGTAACTGCCAGACTAGACTGTCTCTGACCTTTGACTCTAATTTAGGAAGAGTTATTAAAGTTCTTCTCTTGAGAAATTGTCCAGAGTTTTGTGCTGTGTTGCTTTTATGTGAATTGCAAATAGAACACTTCCAATTGTTGGGTGTAGTAGATTATCACTGGGAACACAAATTTTTTTCAGTAATGGTACCCAAATTCTGTCCCTATAGTGGAAGCCAACTACAGTTGTCTGAGCATAGGCTAAACATTTGCTTGGATATTGATTCTGCTCTAGCTGCTGAGTTCTGGAGTATGGATGACATCTCTCTGCACTCCATCTCCCATCCCTAGTGCTATATTTTTAAACTCACTTGTATAGGAAGTACTCAGTGGCCAAGTTCTTTTTCTCCTTTCAACTCAGTCCCATGCTGCCCCTTCTTCTTCTCTCCTTTCAATACTGTTGCTGGACTTTACCTTCATTTCCAGCACTAGATTTCTTCTGTAAACACCTAGACGTGTTTCTGGTAAGAGCTGGGATGATCATCCACAGATAGGCTTTGCCCTTGCCCTCTAGTTCCATTAGTAAAAAGTTGCAATCAAGCCCACTCCCACAGCCCCTAGTCCTCCCTCTCAGATACTCCAATCCCCTCAATAAGCCAAAAATGCCTACCTCTGGGCCCCTCAAGGTACCAAAGGGAGAAAGACTGTCACTTTGCTTATGTTAGCATTTTGTAGAAGGGTATTAGAGTTGATCCACTTCTTCAAATGGGGAAGAGCATCCTCCTTTTACCATCACCAGAAATAGAGAAACGTTTCTCTTAAAGTGTCCCATAACACCTGAGAATAGATTCAAACTGAGTAATGAGACATTTTTGCATATGTAACTTAAAAAAAATTCTTAATTAAAGGTGGAAAAAGGAGAAATTAATTGATTCCTGGGTTTATAGAATTCCATATGAGGTGGCTAAAAAAGCTAAATAACTTAAAACTAAACAAATTAAATTAAGTAAATGTATTTTGTTCCATTGCATGATGACGACAAAGAACAAAACAGAATGCCATTTTAAAATAGGAAGAAAAGTATATATTAGGCTGAACCATATGAAATTGCTGTCATTCAACAATTTTGCTAATATTGACCATTTTAACATAAGAAAATATCAGTTTCATGTGCTTCAGCCCAATATTGATGTTTTAAAAACATTTCTGATAATATTTCTTTGCTGTAAATGCTTTTCTACTTAAACGATAATATATGTTAGTCAATTTTTCTTTTGTATTATTTTCAGTTACTTCACACTGCCAGTAGAGTGCGTTGGCTGCGTGGTGATATCAATGAAAATTTAAAAATAAAATGTAGGCATATACACATCTGGTTATAATTTGCCTTTCTTGCTCTCCAGTTGCATAATTCAACTTGATGCTGCATAATTCTCTTTCCTTTTACTCGATTCCATGTGGTGGCAGAACTACTACCGAAAGATGAATACTTTCAATACCTTTCATATCAAAGCTGCAGCTTTCACATTCTGTTCTATTGATGCTGAGTTTTGGCAGCAGATAAAGGGACACAGTTAAAGTCTCTGCTCATAATTGGTTTTATCTGGGAAAGATTTCCTTTGAACAAGTGGCCACCCGTGATTTTATAATTATCAGAAATTAGCTCAGCATTTCTTATAAGAAATATTCGCAATTCACTTCCTTGCTTTTGGAAGAAAAGAGCAGAAAGACAGAAAAGAAAAGATTATTAGAGAATTCCATTTTGTTTGGGAGTATTCCACGTGAGATTGCCCTAATGCAATACTAAAACTGTGTGTGTCTGTTACTCTTTGAAGCACAATCTTAACCTTTTTTACTTTCTCAGAACCCTACAAAAAAAAAGAAAAGGAGAATTTTTATTTTCTGAAAAGTGAGACAATTTCAGTGTAAGTTTTCTGATATGACCTGACATTTATAAGCCACAAAGTATTAAAGCTTTCTGTAGAGTATGCATATGCATTTCAATATGATTTGAAAGGTAGAGCACTCCTAACTTCAAGTCTAAAACTGTCGGCAGAGATGTCTGTGTTAAGTGGACCAGGCACCCACACGTAAGATGTAAACTTTGTAAGGCCTTGCATGATCCCCAGACACACCGTAAGTCAACCCTCTCTTCCCACTCGGCTTGATTTTCCCACCCATGTGGGAATAGACAGTGGGAACTTTGTTTGCAGTGTCTTTGTTTGCTTGTAGCCACTGGTAAACATTACTTCAGACTGAAGAAGTCCTTGGTTGAGCTTGGGGGCTCTGGGAGAGCTTTTCCTATAACCCAACACAGATGACTTCATCAGGTTATCTGGTACACACTCACCCCATTTAGGATAATTGGATTGCAGCATCCTGTGCATATCCATGTAGGACTGGATGTTAAGTGAGAGACTCCCCACCCATGGGAAGGGCTCTGAAAGAGGAATACTGAAGAAAAACTTGCCCTCTTTCACTTTAGCCTGACTCTATATGTCAACGAAGGTTCAAAGGCACATTAGGGCCTTGTCAGGCAGCATTATAGTCTTAACATTTTCTCATTTCATCTTTGGACAGTACTGATGAGCTCTGCACTGAACATAGCCCACTGATAGCTGAAAATGTACATAGTGAATGGTTGGGTTGAGAAATCAGACTCATTTTGTGAGGCAATCCACTAGAAATGTACATGATTACAAAAAAGTATTTGAAGAAATCTCAGTATTTTACAATAGAAAGGGTCAGTTTTAGAATTTTTAATTTGTTAAATGGTAAAGTCATTAATATATGGAAGTGATTATTAATAAATAGAAAGATTAGGTAGGTAACATGCTTCTTGTTACTTCTGTTTCAAGATAGGATATATATAGAAGTGGAATTTAATATCTTTTATATCAAAGATTTAAAGATTTTATATCAAAAGATGTATATTATCCCCTCATCCCCATCACTCCTCCCAGGAAATCAACTATTTGAATTCAGCATTGGATAAGTTTACCATAGCCCACAGAACATTTTTGGAAAATGTTAAATTCTTTTTTACTGTATTATTTGGAATGTAAATGAAAGCTTATTATAAGATAATTACACAAGGAGTGGAAACCTTATATTCTATCCTCATAAATAAAGTGTAGACAGAAATCATAATCCTGTATCAACTGGAACTCCAAGTTAGGAATGAAGGATTTGTTTGCCTTGTCTCCTCCCAAACCTCAAGTAATAAATCTCAAAAGCTTCAATATTGATTCAACAAAATGAATGGCTGAGTTACTTCAGAAGGACTCTGACAAGTGGACAAATGCTGCCATGGCGACATTTTGATATGCAGTGTGCTTACTGAGCCTGGCTGGCTTCCTCCCCCTGCCACTAAAGCAAAATGACAAACCCTGGGAAGTGCCACACACAGCGTGCCAGAACCAGAGGTAACTGGGGGAGAAGAAAAGATTTAATTTGCTGTTCTCAAAAAATTAAAAACTTGATATACATTTATATCTGATTTATGGAGGAATTCCTTTTAAAATATGAGAAAAATTGCTCTGAGACATGCTTCTTGCTAAGTAATAGAAACTGTTACTGATCTTAAAAAGTCTCAGTATTCTCTGTAAATGTTTTGTAAACATACTTTTGAGGATAAAATATTCTTAGCTTGGGAATGTAGATTTAAAATATTTCCCACAGGACATAAATTTTTCTCAATTCATTTTTACTGAAAGTATTACACATGGCCAATAAAGAAATAAAATCCAATATGTGTAACTGCATACTATTATTAGGATGTATTTAGATTTGTAAGGACATAAACGTCAGAAGGTAATATGTATATTTGGATATTACTTATTCTTAATATTTATTTGATAGAGCTACTTAGGAATTACATATGTATTCTTCTTTTTTTTTTTTAAGAGATGGAGTCTCGTTCTGTCGCCCAGGCTGGAGTGCAGTGGTGCAATCTCGGCTCACTGCAACCTTCGCCTCTTGGGTTCAAGCAATTCTCCTGCCTCAGCCTCTCGACTAGATGGGACTACAGGCACATGCTGCCGTGCCCAGCTAATTTTTTGTATTTTTAGTAGAGACAGGCTTTCACTGTGTTTCTCAGGCTGGTCTTGAACTCCTGAGCTCAGGCAATCTGCCCACCTCAGCCTCCCAAAGTGCTATGATTATAGGCACGAGCCACCGCACCCAGCCTTGTATTCTTTTTTTAAAATTAGTATAAAGTATATCAAGATATACTGAAAGCAGGTGCAACTCACATCAATGAAGGATGTTACTTTAAAACTTTTAGTGGGAAATTGTTCTTATATATGTGATTATTAATTTGTTAAATTTATTTATGTATTACTAACACTATAGTTTTTTATTTTTATTTTTTTATTTTTTATTTTATTTTTTTTTTAGAAAAAGAGAGAAAAGGAGAAAGAAAGAAACAGCAAAAGAAAGAAAAAAAAAGAATGAAAGAGAGAAAGAAAGAGGAAGAGAAAGAGGGAGAGAGAATGGGATTCTTGTTTTATTGCCCAGACTAGAATACAGCCTAAAAATGGGTATTAAAAACCTCTTTTATACCAATAATTGTGCTTAACAATGGAGACAGGAACGAATAGGGGATGAAAATAACAAATAAGCAGACAACCAATATTTTATTTAAACCTGTGAAATGCTATGCAATTGCTGGGGAGTGATTTACTTTCAGTTATGTGGTCACTTTTAAAATAGGTATAATGTGATACTGAGAAAAATGTATGTTTTGTGAATTTGTGGGAGGAGAGTTCTGTAAATATTTGTTAAGTCTAGTTCTTCCAGGTCTGAGTTCAAGTCCTGGATATCCTTGTTGATTTTCTATCTCGTTGATCTATGTCATATTGACAGTGTAGTGTTAAAGTCTCCCACTATTATTGTGTGGGAGTCTAAGTCTCTTTGTAAGTCATTAAGAACTTGCCCTATGTATCTGGGTGCTCCTGTAATGGGTGCGTATATATTTAGGATCATTAGCTCTTCTTGTTGCATTGATCCTTTCATCACCATGTAATGTCCCTCTTTGTTTCTTGTGTTCTTTGT
>PVKP010051475.1:0-12942 GCA_004027715.1 Plecturocebus donacophilus | reverse complement strand
CCCATTCCTTTAGAAGTGTCATCACCACTGCTGACAGACAAGCCCACTCCAATGCCCCTGGGCCCACCCCCATCACAGGCACCAGCCTGCTGCTACATGTGCACCAGGGTGGCTGAAGCACGGGGCCCTGACGATCAAGTGCCCGCTGTGGGCTCAGGGAAACATCCCCCACAAAGGAGTGCAGAGAAAACAGTCCTGGTGAATTACTAAAATGGTTTTTTTTTTTTTTTTTTTTTTTTTTTTTTTTTTTCCAATAGGGTCTTGCTCTGTCACTTAGGCTGGACTGCAGTGGCACGATCATGACTCACTGCAGCCTTGACCTGCTGGGCTGAAGGATCCTTCCACCTCAGCCTCCTGGGACCACAGGTGCATGCCACTATGCCTGGCTTTTTTTTTTTTTTTTTTTTTAAGAGACAGGGTTTCTTTGCTGCCTGGGCTGGTCTCAACTCCTGGCCTCAAATGATCGTCTTGTCTCAGCCTCTCAAAATACTGGGATTACAGGCATGAGCCACCGCACCTAGCCTGAAATGGCTTTAAGCCATACTAAGTTTACACAGTAAAGTCTACCTGGCTGCTATTCCTCCACCTTTACTAGGTAAGACTGTCAAGTATAAGAATGTAATTTTCTAAGTAATCATTTTCCAAAACCTACACATTCACCCACAGCCACATTTGGGGTCACGATCTTGTTGTCACACAATACACCTGGGGCTCCTCATGAATGGGAGGCGCCCTGAGTGGGAGAGGACATCCAAACCTAAGCACTGCTTGTTTAATTCAGAGTCAGTTCAGAGCTACGCACGCGAAGGAGTGCAGGGTGATAAATGACAGTGTACACATACGTCTCAGGGAGGCATTTTCAATGGACCGGCGCCTGTCACTTAGTATTCCATGGACTGCTCAGAGATGGTGCAGCTGCTCAATGTCCTAGCAGAAGCAGGACTCTTCACAGGAGACACTGAATTTTATGAAATTACACAGTCATAGTAACTGAGAACACAAAGTTGATTTCTATCACCAAGTCTGGGGTCACACAAAGAGCCGTAAATGAAATGACACTGGGAAAATAATCATTTCAAATCCAATCAAACCATTATCCACAAACTTCAGTGATCTTGATCCCAGAGGCACATCCAGGTTCCTGTATAGTGAGGGAGAGGCAGAGTGTGACACATCCGAAATGCAGGGCACACCTGGCACAGATGCAGCTGAGATTGTGGGAACTGATTCTAACTACATAATGAAGACACAGAAGGCTGACCTGCCACGTCATGCCCATTCCTCTAGTCCTACAGGCTCTGGACGTTTGAGGGACCACTGGCATGAGGCTAACTTCAGCTTTATCGCAGCATGAAGCAGGTGCCAACCCTTTGATGGGTGCTCAAGGGAAGTCTATTGGTTTCTGTCCATTTGCCCACCACACCCTACAGGGAGAAGCCAAGTTTTTCAGCTCAGGACTCCCCATTTTACACCCTCCCCCAAACACAAACCTTGGTCATCTCTACTCTCTTCATCTCATTTGCTTTCCACATGAATTTAGATTATTTTATCCTGCTTAACTATACTGTTTGTATAAAGCCCCTTGGATCCTTTTAGGAAAAAGGTAGTATATATGTATATAAGACAAAACTGATTTTTCTAGAAGCAAAACAACAGAGGAAGCTGAGATATCATGAAAGCTGAAATACTGTGATTTGAAATAACAAGCAAAAAAGGGTCTCTATCTGACTTAGATGTATTTGTCTGATAACAGTTCAGATTTGTCCAGCACCTTAGCCCACAGCACCATGGCAAAACAATAACAACCATTTAGTTTCACCGTATACATATGAAACACAAGTTTTCTCCAGTTACTACTACATCTATTTTCCACGTGAGAAAATACATCACTAAGTGTCTTGTACAAGGCCTTCCATGCAGCGACACCTGAGCTAAGGCTTCTTGACCTCCCTGGGTCCTGGAGGACAGTCACAGCCTTCAGACGGGCCTGGACTCTGACAGTCACTCTCAGGCCATCACCCAGTGACAGCTGCTGTATCTATTAAGGGACATATATTTGCCATCAATGCCATCGATAGCTCAAAGGACAAATCCCGTATCTATCTAATCATGACCCTTTTCTAGAGCAAATAACTTTTTCTCCTTAAGACATGAGCATATGCCACCTCCAGGGACGTTCATACTTGCACATACGGTGATGTAGGAGAACGCTGGTGTTTTCTCAGGTCTTAAGTCAAATGCCTGCTCCAAAGGGCCTCCTAACTCAAACCCTCATGGGTTCAGCCAAAGAATGCCTTCCACCACCTCTGGGCCTGAATCCCCCTTCCTGGGAAGAGCATTGCCCCCTGAATGAAGGGTTGCTGCGTTCCTCTTTGCCAAATGAACCATGAAATCCTCTCCAGGATGGAAGACCAACTGGGGGCATATTCATCTCCCCTCACCCAGCTGCACATGACATGGGCTATAAATCCATGTCATGGCCATAGCCAAATAATGTCAGATTATAATGAATTTTCCTCTCCATAAACCTAGAGTGGACTTAAAAAACCAACCAACCTTGAAGGGAAAACTTAGATCCTATAACGAGCTCCCCGCAAACGCTTCAGATTCCTCTCACTGTGCCTCACTTCATAAACTGTCATTAACACAGGGAAGCAGGTATGGCTGTCCGGGAGAGGAAGGTACACTGGCAAACAGCAAGATGAGGAATGGACCTTTTAAAAGGACACGCTAATCAAGCATCCAGACAACCTCGGCTAATCCTTGAACTTGGAAGTGCAACTGTCGCCCAGGCAGGGCAGGAAAAGAGTAGGTGCACAGTGGGTGCAGGGCACTCTTTGAGACTTGCACTCAGCTGATTTGCACATTTCCTGCGATGCTTTCTAGTCAGCTAGGTCATCAGGAACAACCTACAACCCAGAATAAACAAATAAGGCCTCAATTAAGCTGCTGCCTTGGCCTATAACGGATTTCCAGTGTCTGTCCAACTGAATGGAGGGTCACAGGATCCTCATCAGGCCACATCACACTCACAACCAGGCATGGCTCTGAGCAACTTACCAACATTATCACAAACGTAAAGTGAAGCCTGGTGATCTGATTTCCCGTGGAGTATTCCTAGGTTCTCCCACTTCTCTGGATCATGAGAGAGGGTAGGGTGAGTATCAGTCTCACGTGGCAGCCTCTGTGGGTCTCTCTGTAGGCAGCAAAGTACGAGATAACCACATTTCATGACGATTGTGCAAAACTTCATGAAAGATCAACCTTGGGCTCTTGCTGTGGTGATAATAAGGCAGACAAGCATGGAACATATTTTCTTTTTAATGATGGAAGCTGTTCTAAGTGAGATGGTCTAAGAGGACAATTTTACATTATTTGTAAAGGTCTAAGTCATATAAAGGAGCTATTATGGTAATTTACAAATATTACAGTATAAATGGTGCTTAGAACTAGCTTTTTTATTGATGCAAACTTCATATAACATGAAATTAACCATTTTAAAGTGAACAATTCAGTGGCATTTACTACATTCACAATTTTATGCAGTCACCACCTCCATCTAGTTCCAGAACATTTGTATCACCCCAAAATAAAGCCCTACCCCCGTAAAGTGATTCTACTCCATTTGCCGCCTCCTCTCAGCCCGTGGCAACCACCAATCTGCTTTCTGTTTCCATGGATTTACCTATTCTGGGAATTTCATACCAATGGAATCATACAGTATGTGACCTTTTGTGGCTGGCTTTCTTTGAGCATAATGTTTTTGAGGTTCACACAAGTTGCAGCATATATCAGAATTTCATTTCCTTCGATGGCTGAATAAAAGTCCATTGTATGTACAGGCCACATTTTGTTATCTACTCATCCACTGATAGACACTTGGGGTGCTTCCACCTTTTGGCTACTGTGTAAATAGGGCTACTATGAACATTTGTATATTTGTTTGAATACCTGTTTTCAATTCTTTGGGGCACATACCTAGGAGTGAAATTACTAGAATTCACTTTTGATATACAAAAAAATAAATAAATAAACAAATGATAATATGTGTAGGACCAGTGAACTTGAAATCTTAAATCTGCATAATGTTTGCTCCAGAAATAATGACTTTTTAACTTTCTAAGAAATCCAGATCCTAGAAAATTTCCAGAACTACAAGTTGCATTTGACGTATTACCACAAGTGATTTTCCTTGATGACAATAAAGATAAGAAAATAGCAGTAATGTTAATAACAATCACACATAGAAGGTAATATCACCGACACTCTCTTATAAGCCCAGCACTACGCTAAGTATTATCCTTGCCAGCATAATTAGTATTCCATTTTCCACAGAGAAAGTCACATAGCCCTAAACCAAGCACCAAATCCAGTCCTACACGCCAGAGCCCAGATTCTTCATCTATTAGCCTGTTTCCTTTCATGTCAAGAAACCTCTTTCAAAGCAACCAATATTTATGCTAAGCCTGGTCTCAAGCAGCATATCTGGATTTTAGTCACAATCTGCACACCCTGTCACCATACAAAAGGGACATCTATGACCTTCTAAATGTGATTCCTACTACCCCACAATGTGACAGATCTCACGCATCCCTGTCAGCCTGCGTCCCCATCAGCAAATGTGCATGTTTAATGCCTATCGTCTTCTGAAGCCATAAGCTCTAGCAGAGGAGGGCTCCAAGCCTGTTGCACCACAAAACTCCCCGCCTGTGCATGACGCCTGGCACCTCACATGCATTCACTAAACACATGCCCAGTGAGTGGGGTCTGCACTCAGCCGGTGCTCCACTGCACATCCTGCAGGCTCTCAGTTCTGCTTTCTCCCCACCTCTGTCCAGCCCCATACACCTCCTAGGGGTAGGCATAGGTCTTGTGGTCCCCTAGGAGACCTGTCTCCCCCTCATCCATGGATCAGGGCTCAGTGGAGCTTGGGATGCCCATGGGAAGCACTCCTCCCAGACAGACTCAGGAAGACTACCTCCAGGACCCTGAGCACCCCACAGATACATCCACAGAAACACATGTGCCTTCCCAGCCTGGCAGGTGGCACTGAACAGACAACTATGCAATCATTCTCAGGACAGGCCTAGGATCTTCCTAATGAGCACTGCCTTAATTTCTTATGCAGCAGATTTTAAAATTCATCCTAAATTATCCAGATGGTCATCAAGAACCAGTATCTCTTCAACCCAAAATACTCAGTAAACAACTTCTATTTGACTACTGGTCTCTCTCCCACTGGTAAAATTAAAACCAACTTTTTAAAGGTAACCATTTTCTGTCCCTGTTTTAATTTATTCCAGTAGCTTTACAGAGAAAAAAACCTGGGTCCTTTGTGATTCCTTTCTTGAGTAAGGCTGCTAGGAAACTGTCTTGGCATGCCAAGGGAGAGGAGTTGGGGATGTTAGAGAGCGTCTGCTGACAGAACACCAGGCCAGGAACCCACACACACCACGCCCGACATCTGCATGTACGGCAGTGCTAGGGGCTGTTTACTGGGATGTGTTGATGCTGGTTCGTAATCCTCTCACATGCCCATCCAGCGGGGCCAGTGTCCCTCCGCTGACCACACACAGCCCAGCTTGCATCGTCTCCATGACAACTCAGTGCTGATATAGAGGAGTACTGTCGGCAGCTGTGTCTGTGTAGAAGTACATGCTCACCACTCGCCTGCAGCGGGGTCTCCAAAGGAACAAGCACTCTGAGCCTTCGGCCCAAGTAGACAACATCACCAAAAGAAACACAAACTACCCAGCCCTGTGAGTGCCACACATAGTTAGAGGTGAAAGGGGCTCCCTGCGGCCTGCAGACCAGGAATGTGGTATGGAGCTGCTGCATGCTGGCGGGTCTATGGAGGCGGCTAGCTTTGTGCTTGCCCTCATGGTACCCCGCACAGTCCTGCTTCTGCACTGGCTCTTCAGGTTTCCATCCTTCAGAAGGTCTTGCTTTTCAGAGGTGCCCTCAGGGGATGTGTAACCATCAGCTCCAAGACCCAGTTTTTGGTTGGGCAATTGCTAGGGATTTCGCCTAGACAAGCAAGCAACAGCTTACTAGGAAAAAGGCTATCAGAGAGTCATTGCAGAGGGCTGTGGAGGTTCTGACACAAGGATATGTCTTATTCCTCAGACCAGGGTGGGATAAGTCCAGGCCAGACAGCTGGCCAGAGGCAGAGTGGCTGCCCTGAGTGGCAGGGGCAGGAGGCCTGGCCATGACACAGGGATGGGACAGGGCAGCACCCACTGGCACTCAGCGTCAGACACGGCTCACCCATACCAAATGCACCCAAAGACCCCATGATCTGCAAATCATCAATCACCATGCTGAAAGAGCACACGCAAAGGAGAATCCAGGGCTG
Organism: Plecturocebus donacophilus; assembly: GCA_004027715.1. Taxonomy (NCBI): domain Eukaryota; kingdom Metazoa; phylum Chordata; class Mammalia; order Primates; family Pitheciidae; genus Plecturocebus; species Plecturocebus donacophilus. Next base: position 6,587 of record PVKP010051475.1, on the reverse strand, counting down.
TGAGTGTTTGTGCGTAGCGGTTAGAATCTCAGTTCTGCCTTGGGATGATTCTAGCCACATTCAATACTCAAGTTATAGGATACTCATATTCAATTCAGATTTGTGCAGCATTTTAAAGGTGATCAGATACATTGTGGGCCTCAAATATTGATACCACAGAAGTCCAATATTGAGGACATATGACTTGCTGTGTAAACATGCAGTGAATTGGCAGAGGGGGGCCCTTAGTCCTAAATGACAATGCAGTGCCCACCATGTATCTGGATATGGGGCTTCTGGCATTCTGGCAACCATGCGGGGCCTCACTCCATTGTTGGATTATACCCCACTCCAGAAGGTCCTGGCTGGTATGCCATAGTTACAACTTGACTATCTTGAGTTTGAGGGGTCCCCTGGGCTCTGTTCACTGCTGTCATGTTGGCTGATAGCAAAGTATCAAGTTGATTTATAGAAAAATGAACAGCAATGTGGTCTGCATTCATTGTTTAAAATTCTTACTCCAAAAGCCAACGCAAACTGCTTTTACTCTACAGTTTTGAGCTTTTGTGTTGAGATTTTCTTTGCACATCCCTCTGGGTTCCTCCTGGGAGGAGCTGTGTCTCTGAGGAAGGAGACTTCCATAGATTTCACACCAAACAAGGTAGGAGGCTCCTGGGTGTGGGGCCCGGGCTTTTCTGGAGCAGCTCATTCCTGGTTTCCTGTTACTTTTCCATTTCAAGCCAGAAAACCTTGTTTTACTCATTAGCAAACACTCCAGGAAGCTGAGCGCACACCCTCACTGCTTCTGGCTCTCTGCCTGCACTTCGCCGTGTTTGCTGGTTGGGTGCTTGAGCTGGGAAGGAATGGATCAACACTGACTCTGCTTTAGATTAATGTATACTCAGGACAGCATCAGGCACTTAGTAAATGCTCAATGAGGAGTGACCCAGAAAATGGAATAAACATATAAAAGAAATTGCGATTCAGAAGCAGGACCCACTTAGTCATGGAGGGCCTGGCCGGCATCTCTCTCCTGATGCTGTGTGAGGTGGGCAGTGCCGGCACAGGCTCCTCTTGCAGGTTTCCTGGCCACTCCATCCTACCAGTGCTCTGTCACTGTGACTTCTGTCTGTAACGGTTTTTGTTTTTTATGGGCAGGAATGCCTGGCCCAGCATCCCCAACTAGAGAAAGGTCAATCTATGTATGAGGAATAGCAGTCCAGGAATGATCTCCAAAGGATGCTCCAGACACCACCTACATGGCCTGGATACGGGGCCAAGATGCCTACATCGCACCTCTGCTTAGCACCTAGTATCCCTAGGTTGTCACGTCCTGCACCTGTGGCCTCATGGGATGACGTCTGTTTTGACCTGAAACAGCCACACTGCCCCAGGCTATCACTGCTGATCACAGAGGAATGGATGGATTCTACTCACCCTCCTGTCCACGTAAGTCCAGTGGCTCAGAGCCCTGGCTCAGGCAGTGGAAGCAAGAAGAAACGTTTCCTTCTCTGTGGCAGCTGCGGGCACCCTCACCCGGTCCTACAGCAGGAATCATGATCACTCTGTGGGCTTGCCTGTCCCATTGGGCAGCTTTCTGCCTCTGAAAGGCAATCCTCCCCATGCCCGGCACTCTAAGAGGGCTGCTTGCCACCTCAGGTGACCACAGACTCACTTTAAGCAGGTTACGCCTCAGGCTTCCCAGCCTAACCAGCACCGCCACCCCCCACATCTTCCTTGTGATGGGCCACATGCTGCCCCAATTTGCTGATCATCAATCCAAACCTGCCTCGAACATCCCCAGGTAGGGCTGAGGCTGCTGGGAGGAAGGTGGCTGGGTGGAGAGGAGGGACTGGTGCCCCTGCCCTGTGGCAGCCAAGCTCACTGCATCTTGCTTCCTTCAGCTTCAGACAGTGGCTTCCATCCATAATCTAGTAAGTATTTCATCACATTCTCTTTCCTAGGGCTTCATTAATTTCCATACAGCCAGGAATTCTCTGTACAACCAGTTTATTAGTAGTAGTTACATTTTGCTTTCCTGGGAGGGGACACGGGGACACTGGGACTGAGGCTGATGTAATTAACAAATGCCTGAGCACATGAGCATTTTGGAGTCTTGGTCCCAATTCCTAAAATGCACAAGCATCTTGGCAACTATCTTCAGTGCCCCTCACCCCTCTCCTCTGCTGTGTCCCCCAGGCTGGAGTACAGTGGCGCCATCTCACCTCACCGTAACCTCCGCCTCCCTAGTTCAAGCAAATCTCCTGCCTCAGCCTCCTGAACAGCCAGGACTACAGACACACACCACCATGCCTGGCTAATTTTTGTATTTTTAGTAGAGATGGGGCTTCACCATGTAGGCCAGGCTGGTCTCTAACTCCTGGGCTCAAGTGATCAATCCACCAGCCTTGGCCTCCAAAGTGCTGTGATTACAGACATGAGCCACCACGCCTGCTTGGCAACTATCTTTTGAGCACTACCTAGTGCTTAAAGTCAGAAGAAAGGGGGGCTGGATTCTTAAAGGGTTAGGAGGACGTGGTCAGCCAGCAGAGCCATGGAGAAGCACCAATGTTTCCTGGAAATTACACAGTTTGTGGGAGGCTCCCTCGGTTCTCTGCAGGGAAGGCAAGGTTTTCTCATCTTGGCTGCTGCTATCCTGCCTTGTTTAGTTATGTCATTTCAAAATACCATGAACGAGAACTTGGGAATGTGGCTCCATCACAGTAGCCACTCCCAGGGCAAAGGCTGGAGAGGAGCCTCACCCTGTGGCCCCTCTCCCCTGAGAAGCCTGCCTATGACGCCCACGCTTCCAACACCACTCAGACAAAATTCACATGCAGCCCCTGTGCCTAGTGGCTCTGCGCAGTAAGAGCACAGTCTGGGCCAAGAGAAAGGGCTGTGCCTGGGAGGAGCTGTCCACAAGCCTCATCACCTGGGCATGTCTTAGGGCTCAGAAAGTCCTCCTTCGATATTTGTGCCCTCCCGAAAAGGAAAAAAGATACAGATGCTTCCTGACTTATAATGGGGTTACATTTTGAGAAACCCAACATAAGTTGAAAATATCATTAGGTCTAAAATTCATTTAATATACCCAACCTGACAAACCTCATAGCATAGCCTGGCTCACCTTAAACATGCTCAGAATATGCACATTAGCCTACAGTAGGCAACATCATCGGACTCAAAGTCTTTTTTAATAATAAAGCATTAAATAGCTTATGCAATTTATTGAACACTGCCTGAAAGTGAAAAACAGAGTGGTTGTGTGGGAACTCAAAGTACAGTTTCTACTGAATGTATATCACTTCTGCACCATCCTGAAGTTAAAAATCATTAAGTGGAACCATGGTAAGTCGGGGACCACCTGCACCTCACTTCAGCAGGCAGGGTTCAGGGTTGTCAACTCCACACAGAAACCACTGGGGAAGATAAACCATTCTAGCCTGCCTGTCCCCTCCAACTCTTTTAACATCATAAACACCAGCAAAAGTGATGATCAAAGGAGGTGAGTGGAGCCTCCCAGCCCCTTCCTCCCCATCTGCCCCTTCTCTGGGCTCCAGGTAGGATTGGGGGACAGGCCAGAAGACCCTGTCACTCACAAGGGCTGGGCACAGAGCCCGAGGACCCTTAGTGGGGATGTCCGATTCACCTGAAAAACTTCAGCAGGGCTGAAGAGCTGGGGTGCTCTGTCCTGTCCCGTCCTGTCCTGTCCAGGGGCCTGGGAGTGTGGCTGCAGCAGCTCCATGCTCCCCTCAGTGGCCTCCCAAGCAACCTCTGTCCAGCGGGAGCCTGGCTCCATTGCCCTACCACAGGGCCTCTCCCTCCCCGACAGAGCCTGACTCCGCCTCACTCCAGGGACAGACGCAGAAGAACTGTGTTCTGTCTGATGCTCCCCTGTTGTGCACCAAGAAATAGGGAAGGGCGAGTAAAAGAAGGGAAAGGGGATCACAGGTGGGGCGACTGCCTCCCAGACCTCAGGAGTGACAGTTGGGAGTGGCCCTGGCTCCTGGCCCTGTCTGGGCCTGGTCCACCCAGCACAGCCGGCCCTTAGTAGCCCTCATTAGGAAGCAAACTTGATAGGCTCTGTTGGAAAGGAGCGGGGCTGATCAAAGAAGGAAGCACAAGGACTTTTCACCTGTGTCTCAGAAACGCTGACTTTGTCTTTATGAAAAGCAGCCCAGGAGCCAGGCTTCCTCAGTACTCCCTCTCTTTTGTGTCTCTTTCTTCCTTTGGGCAGGCTCAGCACTTGTACAGAATGCACAGTGATCATCTTTAGGGTGTTTGGGTTTTCTTTCCCTGGTCGTGCTTGTGTTTGGATCCTGCCCTTTCACCAGCCATGGCCTCCCACAGACCTAACAGGAAGCTCTGTCTGGTTCCATTGTTTGCCTTGACATGCACTTCCTATTCAGAGGAAGGGAGATTCCTAAAAAATATTACGGACCCTCAGCACACATGGGGAAATCACTGATCGGAAGCAACTCCCATCCTGTTTGACCGCCTCCCTGGCTAATTACTGAGCGATCCCACCAGAGACCAGAGGCATTGAGGGTGCCTTCGTGATTATATATCTCACTACTGAGCAATGCTTTTATCAAGCTCTATCTGCAGGTATTATTGTTTCGAGGCTTATAAAGATGTAGGTTTGCAAATTAAGAGTTGACGCTACACATGTTTGTAAAGAAGCCAGCTCACAGACATCTTCTGTTTAGGGACGTACGTCAGCCTGTCCTTAGTGGGAGGCGGTCTGCAGCAGTGGTCTCCAGCTTGAATATTTGGAGGGCGATTAAACAAGCGGTGACTCTCTCCCCGGCTCTCACATGCAAGTGTGTGTGGGCACACGCTCACCCCTGTCTCTTGTTAGGCTGTTAATGAAGCAAGCTTGGGTCACGTCACTGCCCACTGACCAGGGCTCAGAAGCCTTCTGAATCCATGGCTGAGGGCTGGCTCCTGAGCTGGCCTTTGTGCTAAAGACTCTGCTGAGATGAGCCCAGAGGGGAGCCCTGCTCCGCACGCTGAGTCCCAGTGACAAATGTCAGGTATAAAACGTCCCTGGTGTCATCAGTGGTTTAAGGACTTCACTGTATTTGGGAGAACAATGAGAGTTGAAGGCAGTGAAAAGGCAGTAAAGCAGCAGACTGAGGATGCTGTTCTGGGACCACTCCCAAACCTAAGTGTCCCTTGTCAAGTCCTCACACTTGTTCCTGCAGGTCTTGTTGTATCGGAGGATGCTCTCGCTTGGGGCAGCCTCTTGTCAGATGTGGAATGGATTCTGTGTATGTGCAACACACACACACAACATATACCACACAAAATACATATGCACAATACAAACACACACAACACACGCATGCACACACAACACACACAGCACACACGCATATACAACACAGAGAATACACATATACAGGCAACACACATACAACACACACATACACACACAACACAACATACACAACACACAGAACACATGCACATACAACACACTGAACATACACACAACACACATGTGCACAACACACATACCATACATGACACACAGCACACATGCACATACAACACACCAAATACACATACACAACACACACATGTGCACACCACACACCACACACATGCAAGCCCAACACACATACCATACACAACGCACAGCACACATGCACATACAACACACTGAATACACATACACAACACACACATGCACAACACACACACATGCATGTACAACACACATATACACAACACAGCACATATGTACAACACACTGAATACACATACACAACACACATGTGCACAACACATACCACACACATGCCTGCACAACACACATACACAACACACACAGCACATATGCACATACAACACACTGAATATACATACACACCACACACCACACACATGCATCTATAGCACACATCATACACTACACACACGGCACACAGGCACATACAACACACTGAATACACATATACAACACACATGTGCACAACACATACCACCCACATGCATGCACAACACACACAGCACATATGCACATACAACACACTGAATACACATATACAACACACACGTGCACAACACATACCACCCACATGCATGCACAACACACATATCATACACAACACACACAGCACATATGCACATACAACACAGTGAATATACATACACACCACACACCACACACATGTATGCACAACACATATACACAACACACATAGCACATATGCACATACAACACACTGAATATACATACACACCACACACCACACACATGCATGTACAACACACATATCATACACTACACACACAGCACACATGCACATACAACACACTGAATACGCATATACATACAATACACACACATGCACATATGATACACATGCACACACAAACGTCTGTGCTCCTAAAGATTTCTCCAGGGCTCAGTGGGTAATTTCAAGTTTCCTTCAATCCCTGAAACTTCAGACTGAGCACAGCTGGTGCTGGAAGGGTCGCAATGACCAGCTCGGTGGTGTCCACCCCCTTGGCCCACCCAGTACCTCTCATTATTTCTCTCTGTCCTTGCAACCCTGTGTACTAAAAGCTTTTACAAGCCAATCGCTTGTATGACATTA
>PVKP010051474.1:0-12896 GCA_004027715.1 Plecturocebus donacophilus | reverse complement strand
CAATATCATTGCCTATCTACTCTAGTGACACAACTACTCTTTTTCCTAAGAAATACTGTCCCCAACAAAGAAGAGACACTTATCTCATTCTTCCATCTATCTATTCATCACTGGATGTATTCATCTGTCCATCCATCCCATCCATCCATCTGTCCATCCATCCATCCATCCATCCATCCATCCATCCATCCATCCATCCGTCCATTCATTGATCCACCTCTCTATCTGTACTTCTTTGTAAACCTGCATCCCTGGCCTCATTCTGATTTAATAGGATTGTGTATTTTTCTCAAGCTGGGTCAAACATGCTTTCTGTTCTAGGACTTAGAATTTGGGCAGATTATTAGCCTTGGCTCTAAAGTGAGGGAAAGGCAGAAAGGATTAATCAGTACTGAAAGCTAATATGTATCAGTCAAGCACAGTAATGACAAAGAAGATAGCTCCCTGTTAATGGCCCAACACCATTCTCTGAGCTGTCAAATTAGAGAACTGAAACGCTATCCTAGTGATAGATGGGGGAAAAGCACTCTCAACTCCAGGTAGTTTCAATGCAAGGGGAAAAGAGTGGGTTGTATACATTTAATAAAAAATTGTTTTATAACAAAAAGTTGTATGGTTTTATGTAAAATAAATAAAACTGAATATAATCGTATTTTGATAAAACTAAAACTTCTATGTTGTCACTTCTTAGCTCTCTTACCATCAAATACATAGTCCAATTATTAATTATTACGTAGGAAAGGCTTAGAAATAAAAATTGCAACCCTCAATGCAATACTTAGGAAGATAACTGCCAGTAATCATTGTGGTGTGTATATCTATGGGAAAATTATTCATATATATATTTAAAACAATTTAAGGAAAACTAATTATAACAAATAAGTTGTAGAACAAATAAGTTGTAGAAATAAGTTGCGATACTTCCTGGCTTGTCTTCCTGAAGGTAGAATGCATGGCCACTGTACTCAATGAGCTTACTGAGGGGCCAAAGGGTGGCCCTTAAGGAAAACTGATGAAACTGACATGTTTTAGAATGTCCACACATGTGGATTCAAGGTCTCTTGTGATGAAGGATAGAACCAGGGTAGGAAGAGAAGAGTGGGGATGTGCAGGTCCAGGGTCCAGGGGCTCTTGCGGCTGTTCTCCCTGTCCCAACATGTGGCAGATCATTAAACAGTTATGTTTATCAAAGGAGGAGATTTATTTTATTTAATGGGGTTTTCAGATGTTTCAGCAGTTTGAAGAATTGATTTGTACATTTTACATGTTTTGGCATATGGTATGTGGGCTCTATTTGTACTATTGTTACAAGGATTTGATTTTACTTACATGACTGTAACTACAGACTGCCTTACAAACTTATACTATTCCTTAAAATTAACAGTGCTCTGGGGCTGTTATTTTTAGAGGCTTAGAATATCAGACAGATTTGCACATTTAGCCTTAGTTTCTTCTGTTTTAATATTTATCATAGATTTTTAAGAAGCATCACAAAATAACTTTTCCTTAATTAATAGAAAAATAAAATGTTCCCTCAAAAGAGGAACTACCCTTTTGAACATTTTTCTGGAGGTTATAGGGTCAGAACTGTTGCTCTATGTTATATTTCTCAAATAATATCTTCAGCTATGGCAGCCTGAGTGCTTTAGAGAAAGAAGTAATAGCTTATTCATTCAAATAACACAATCCCGTAGTTATTCATGTTTTAGTTACACTTACTGAAGAATATGCCATCAAAAAGGTATAATATATGCATAATTATTTTTTCCTAAAATGTATAATCTTTCCCCAAGCACAGAACTGCCAAAACTTCACCTAGCATCCCTGTAGAATCAGTTCCTCAAATACCAAACCTTGTGATTTAGATATAAAAAAATGTAAAAATAAAAACAAAGATTTAGTGAAACATATACTTTTAGGTTAAACATATAATTCCTATCTTCATGAAAAGCCATCTCTTTTAAATTAACCTTGCCAGTAAAATCCTCAAGGGAAAGAGATATTCTGAAATGATAAAAATCCATTTGCAAAGTGCAGACGTAGATGAAACAAGATATTTGGGTGCTTGCTTTATTTTTAGATTTTTGATACTTTTTTTTGTAACCTGGTCCAAGTCCTAAGAAGTACATGCTCCCTTCTCACCTTCTTTCAAGAAAATAATTAGGTTTATTATATTCCTTAATAGATATAGGAGTTTGAATAATTTCTAAAAGCTTAGAAATAAAGTAATGGTTTCCTTTTAGGCAGTTCAGTACCCACATTTATAATTGTTCATGCAATCTCATGAGTTTGGCATCAAAATCTATTAAGCAGGACTCTGTTAACTGAAACAACAGTAGACAACCCTCTTTAGATTTCTTTTTGATGTCAGACTAATGATTGACTGCCAAGATGATTTATGGCTTTCTTTTTAAAATGAAAGAAAAAATAAATGACAGAAATACTTTCTGGCAATAAACCAAAGTCCTCCTGACTGAAGAAATCATTATTTTTCTTTTCTCAGAAAAAATAAAAATGTCAAACATTTAAATGTGGTATTTTTGCATAGGGGATATTCAGAATAAAATATATTTTTAGGTAAATTTAAAAATCAATGAATATTCAGTCTCTCACCTCATATTGTACTGAAATTTTGGTTGGATTAAAAGTTCGTGGCAGGGTGCAGTGGCTCACACCTGTAATCCCAGCACTTTGGGAGGTTGAGATGGGAGGGTCACCTGAGGTCAGGAGTTCAAGACCAGCCTGGCCAACATTGTGAAATCCCATCTCAAAAAAAGTACAAATCATTAGCCAGGCATGGAGGTGCACACCTGTAATCCCAGCTACTTGGGAGGCTGAGGCAGGAGAACTGCTTGAACTTTGGGAGGTTGAGGTGCGAGGATCACCTGAGGTCAGGAGTTTGAGACCAGCCTGGCCTTATTATTATTTATGCATCAGAAATGCGAATAACCTAAATTACTGACTCTGTGAGAATTATTCAACAAATAGAAGGTCCTTTAACCACCCCCTCAGTGTTTCATCTGGAAACTTTGTTATGGTATTTACAAAGCTAGTAATATTTGTGGTATTTACAAAGCTAGTAATAGAGTAATATTAACTGGCAAAAGCAAAGTGAAATTTCTAAAGAATAATTGTAGACGTATTTGTGGGTTGCACAACAATGGATTCCACATCTGTGGATTCAACCAATCATGAATTGAAAATATTTGAGAAAAAATAAATGGATGGTTGTACTGAACATATGCAGATTTGTTTTTTCCTGATGTTATTCTTAAACAATAAAGTATAACAACTATTTATATAACATTGCATTGTGTTAGGTATTATAAATAACCTGGAGATGGTTTATCTTATATGAGAGAATGTGTGTAGTTTATATAAAAATACAACACCATTTTCTAGAAGGGATCCTAGTATCCACGGATATTGTTATCTGTAGGTTATCCTGCAACCAATACCTGCGTCCATCCCCAACCCTGGTGGATACTGAGAGACAACTGTATTATGAGCAATTTTTTTTTTAAAGAAAACAATTTACAACTACTTTTGAGCACTCAAGGTGATGAGAATCAGTGGTTTTCTCTCTCTCTTTTTTTTAAATTAACAGAACAGTTCAGTTTCCAGGCAGATTTTCTTTTCCATGTTTTTCTATATGCTCTCAAATTTCAGAGTATTTATTATTTTTGTCATTGAGAATGAACTATTTAAAGAGAAAAACAGTAAGAGCTCTAGTTAATATGAAGGCATGAAGGCATTTGTATTTTCACTTCACAAATATCTATTAAAATTATTGTGGAGGTTTTATAAATGTGTACAAATTATTTATTTCTCCTCCCAATTGAGACATGGAGATTGATGTCTCTTCTCCTGAATCTGGGCTGATGTTAGTGACTAATAAAATACACCAGGAGCCATGCTGAATAATTCCAAGGCTAGGTCATAAAATCACAATGCAGATGCCTTTCTATGATCCACCTCACCTTCACATAACCCAGATTTTCAACTGTTGAGTCACTTCCAGCCACTGAGTCTTCCAGCTTAGCTCCCAGCTATTTTAGAGCAGAGGAAAGCTATCCTTGATGTCTTGTATGAATTTCAATCAAGGGACACAGAAAAAAATTACTTCTCTGATAAGATAATAAGTTTTGAGGTATTTTTTCATGCCACAATAGCAAAATCAAATAGAAAATCATTGGTACCTATAAGTCAGGTACTGCCATCTCGAAACTTCAAAAGTATAGCATTGACTTTGGAACAAAGTGTGAGTAGAATTTGGAAGAGTCTTAAGCAAGGGCCTTGGCAGGGCACGGTGGCTCACCCCTGTAATCCCAGCACTTTGAGAGGCCGAGGTGGGTGGATTACCTGAGGTCAGGAGTTCGAGACCAGTCTGACCAACATGGTGAAATCCCACCTCAATTAAAAAAAAAAAAAAAAACAACAAAAAAAGGAAGGGCCTTGAGGATGTCCATGCAAATTCCCTGTGTGTTGGTTTCCTCTCAACAAATGCTAATTAATCTGAAAGTAAAGGCATCTAATCAATCCTACTATGAGCATTTTTACTAAAAATGCATCTATTAGAACTAAGACATTCATTGTCCCGACATCAACCCCTGAATAAAAAGAGCAAGGAGAATTACATTTGCAGTAAATTATGTTATTGTTTCTTTCTAAGTTTTTAAACGTTTTTGCTAAATTGTGAATCGTGGAGACATTTTATAGATGAAAATTTCAGACAGATGAGCAAAAGTATATCCATAATACATCAACTATTATTATGAAAATTGGTAAGTGGACAGAAAGACACTCTGTTGTTTTCTTCTACTTTCTTCCAGAAAGAGTTGACATCACACAGGTCTTATGGATATTGGTTATTTGTCACCTCCCATTTATATTTTGACATATGATCATAGTATGAGATGCCTTCTCACCTGGTTTGGTTTTAAACATAGAAGGAGTCTGCTTTTGTTTTCTACTTACTCTATATATGAGGATCACAGAAATTAAAAAAAAACACACACACATATACACACACACACACACACTCTCAACTATGTAACCACTGCCATCTTCTCTGTAAGCAAATATTTATTTTACTAAACCATATATCAGGCAGAAAAGTGTAAAATAATAACTGAGCATACTCAGGTAACCACCAAATGACCAAAAGAGATCGTATTGCAAATCATTCAGAAACATCCACCATCCCTCCCTGTCATTTTGCCACCTTATGTGATTGATGTTCTGACTTTTTTCACCAGAGTGTATTTTTGCTTGTTTTTGTTCTATGGATAAGTGAAGTAATTTGGTATGTACCTTTTTGTGTTTGGTTTCTGAGTTTTTTTTATATGTATCTATGGTTTTGTAAATAGCAATAATTTTTCAATTTTCTTTGTTGTATGCTACTTCATTGTATAAATTTAGTAAATATAACTTGCCTGTTCTACCTTTAATACATTAAATAACATTTTGATTGTTTCCAATTTTTAACTATTACAAATAGTGCTAATATATTCTTGTGCATGTCTTAAACATATATATGTGTGTGTATATTTATATATCTCTCTACATATACATATATATATTGATATATATGTATATACATCTTTTATCTGCAACTTTAAATTAGAATTATTTGAGTTACAGGCTATGCGTACAATTACCTTTAGTTACAACTGAAGTAACTTTATAAATTTATTCTGCAAATATTATTGTCTGCCTCATTGCTTGCCTTGTACTCTTTTAATGGCATTTTCTGATGAACAGAAATTCTGAATTTAAATAAAGTCATTTATTTAATTGTTATTCTGTGAGTGGCTTTTATATTCATTCAAGACATTTTTGCCTACATTACAGTCAAGAAGATGTTTTCTTATGTCATCTTCTGGAAATATTTTAATATTCACGTGTATTTGATTTTTGAGTGTAGTGTGAGGTAGAGATCAAGATCCATTTATTTTTGTCAGGTTTAAATATTCAAAAAACTTATTATACTATACTCTCTTCCATTGTTAGTATTTGAATATTTTTATGCTAGAATGTTTAAGATATGTGATTAACAATGTTATGTAGATAGAGGAAAGGGAAAATTGAATGTGGAAAAAAATAAATACATTAATTCAGTGTTATCTATGATATCCCTCCTCTTCTGAAACACTGAACCAGTTCACCAAATTCTGTTAGGTAATATTTCCAAGTCTATTGGGCCCACTTTTTTCACTTCAATTGCTTATGTTTGCTTATTTAATATTCTAGTTGATCTTACTTTACATTTAACTGTTCTCTACTATCTGTATAATTCTGCTTTTCAATCTTCTAAGTATAATAATTTGATTCATAAAATAATAAAACAATATTTCTAGATACTGAATCATAACAACTAGACACTTTAATAAGCATTCAGGACTCTTGTTACAGTTACAATCTATCTAACAAGAACTATTTGCCCAGGCTTTGTTGCTGGAAAAAACATGTAATCATTGTTACTTTCCTTAAATAACTTCTTTTAAGTTTTAAAAGCCTATCTTAGTTACAAGCTAGAGTCCACTTACTTAGAGCCATTAACTAGTTATGAATAACAGTAGGTACCCACAGTTTGATGAGGAAAGCACAGGGCAATTTGACTTACAATCATACAAATATTGCAAATAATGTTTATTATTAAACAATTTAATATAAAGGAAACATCCATACTCTTAACAAAACATAACAATAAATGGTGAGCAGCCAAATGACAATAAATATTTACTATATATCCACATTATTCAAGATTAGCTAATCTACTATTATCATCCCTTAAACATAACTGTCACTTTCCTGACTAAATATTAATCCATCATCTGAGTCCTATGGAGTAACACTGCCCCAGAAACCCCAGAATCTTGTGCTGCAAGCACCAGACTTCAACATATGAAAGCTGCTGTGTGTGAGAGCTCACAGGTGTGATCGATGCCATTATTAAAATTTAAGGCCAGTCCACTCTTGCTCTCTCTTGCTCTTTCACTTTCTGCCATGAGGTGATGTAGCCAAAAGGCCCTAACTGCACCTTTGATGTTGTACACCCCAGAATCCAGAACTGTGAGTTAATGCATTTCTATTCTTTATGAGTTACCCAGTCTCACTATTCTTTTATAGTACAGAATGGACTAAGGCACTAGGGAAACTTTCTTTTTAGAATATCGATAAATTAAGGCAGGTTTAATGATAAATAGAATCAGTAGAACAGTGAGAAAAAATAGATTTTGGAGAATCTTAAGGTTATGTTTGCAAAAGTAAAACTGAGAAACAAAAAGATGCTTGACATGGAGAAAAAGTACTTTCTAAGAAATTGGATGCAAGGATAGTAGGGGGAAGGAATACAGCACAGTTCTAACTTATTTATATGTGATTTTGTTTATAATTAGAATTACATAAAGCTACTAGAATTTCAGCAAACTTCTTTCCATAGATTAAATACATTAGTACTTGTTGAAGGGTCAGGGTGGTATGATTTTATATCCAAGTTTTACCATTTATAGGCAGCAAATTTTTTTTATTCAACAAATATTTGCTAAACACCTACTATAGGGTACTAGAGATCATAATGAATAAGAGAGACAATGATCCTGCATTCTCAGTGTTTATTTTTATAAGCCCTGAAATACACAACATATAGCATCAAAATATTAACATATGCAAATGTGTTAATTGCATATGTTATGCTCAGGTAGTGAAAGTGCTATGAAAAATTGAAAAATGCAATCAAAGTCAGTACCGGTGTTTATGTATAATATAATCCTGGGAAACCTTCCTGAAGAATGATATTTAAGCACATACTTTTACGAAGTACAAGGACAAGCCATTCCAAAAATTTTAGAGAAGAGCAATCCACACAAAGAAGCCAGCACATGCAAATACCCAGTATCAGAAATAGATCTGTCATATATGCATAAGAACTGCAGAAGTATGCAGGGGTCAGTAGGTCATGCCACAATGTTGACTTCTAAGTTGATGTGAAACCATTGGGTTGTTTTAAATGATGTGTTCAGATTCATACTCAAAGAAGGTCAGTTTATTTGTTGTGCAGAGAGTAGACTATAGAAAGCAAATGTAAACTCTGAGAGAAAAAGGTAATATTCTATCACAGTAGTCAAGGCGGAAGATGATTACAGCTTGTTCTAAAAGAAAGCTATTGAGATAATGAGAAATGATCAGACTTGAGACATATTCTGAAGACAGAGCTGGACATATTTTCAGGTGGATTGGATATGGAACACAGGAAAAAGAGCAAAATTAAAGAAATTCCTTTGATTCTGAACAAATTGCTGAACAATAGTAGCACCTTTTTAAAAGGTTCGGAAAAGAGTCAAACTGGATGAATAACAAAGATGGGTGTCTGAAGTTCCCTTTGCATGTGTTCAGTTCAAGGTGCTTTTGGGGCTGTCAAGTAGAAATGCTGAGTATGATTATCGATGTTACATATGAGACTGAATCTGAGAGAATAGACTGAAGCTACAAATACATATTTCATTGTCATTAGCCATATTAAGCCATGGGGTATGATGAACTAGAATATGGAATGAATATAGATATAGAAGATGTAAAAGGGGAAAAAGAGATTTTTTTGACTTTTGTAGGTCTCATATTTTATCAATAACATGGGAAATACAGATACGTTGGAAATATTAAATGTAGTATAAACTACATTGAACAGTTTGGAACATAATAAAAGGTCAATAAATGTTAAATATCATCAAAGCCAATATAATTTTGAAATGATATAAGCTTTATAGTACAAAAATATGACAAAATTACTGCTCAAAATATATATGGATTTAGAAAGCATTTCACAAAATCCCACACTCATGCATGATAAAAACTTTAGTAAACCTGAAATAGATGGAAACTTCCTCAATATGATAAAGAACATTGACACATCCTTATACATAACATCATACTTTATGATGAGATAATGGACACATTCTCAATCCAATTATCAATAAGACAAGGATGTCCTCTCCCATCCCATTATGTTTAACATTATATTAAAAATCCTAGATAGCCAATAAGGCAAAAAGGAAAAGAAGAGGTACACACACTGAAAGTATACACATTAGAAGGAAGAAATAAAACTCTTTAGTTGCAGATGATATGACTGTCTATGTAAAAAAAAAATCCCAAAGAATTGACAAAACAAATCTATGAACTGGTAAGTGATTATAGCAAAGTTGCAGGCAGTAAAATTAACACATCAAAGTCAATTGATTTCCTATATAGCAGCATCAAACAATTGAAATTAGAAATTTAAAAAATTAAAAAGTACCAAAGATGATATACTAATACATAAATTGAAAAAATATATATAAGATTATATACCAAAACTACAGAACTGGGATGAAATAAATTAAAGAAGATTGAAATAAATGATATGAGATTCTGTGTTCATAGATTGGAAGAGTTCATATAATTAAAATGGCAGTTCTTAACTTAATCTATAGTTTCAGTGCAAATTTTATGAAAACTCCCACAAGTCATTTTATAGGTATCAAAATACTCATTCTAAATTTATAAGAAGGCAAAGTTCTAGAATAGCCAATAGAATACTGAAGAAAAACAAAGTAGGATGTGTCATTTATCTGCTTTCAAGAATCATTGTCAGGTTACAAAAATTAAGACAATGTGATATTGGAAGAAAGAGCCTCAAAATAAGATACATACAAAATAGTTAACCAATTCTTGCCAAAGAAGAACCTACAATTCAATGGATAAAGGATAATCTTTATATTTTATTGATATTTTATGAATAAAATGGGGCATACAGATACGTTGGAAATATTAAATGTAGTGTAAACAATTAAAGGAACAATTAGATGTCCATATTAAAAAAAATAAACCTACACTCAGACCTTACACTTTTCACAAAATTTAACTCAAAATGGAACATGGACCTAACAATAGACCTAAATATAAGATGTTAAATGATAAAACCTCTAGAAGAAAACATAGGGAAAAACCCATTGGGCTTTGTGTTTGGTGACGAGTTTGTACAAAGCTGAGAGCAGAATCCATGAAAAAAATGGATAAAGTGGACTTTATTAAAATTAAAAACTTCTGTGAAGAAAACTGTTAACAGAATAAAAATATAAGCTGCACACTGGAAGAATATATTTGCAAAGCACATATCTGAAAAATGTTTTTTATTGAAAAGATAGAAAAAAATGTTTAAAATTCATCCATAAGAAAACAAAGAACACAAGTAAAAATTGGGGAAATGATTTGAACAGATATCTCACCAAAGGAGACAGAGTAGTGTCAAAAAAAAAATCCTACAAAAATATACTAAGGATTAATTTGTTATTAGATAATTGCAAGTTAAAATAACAATGAGATACAACTATACATCCATTAATGTAGGTAAAAACCCAAAAATGAACAATACAAATTGTTGGCAAGAATATGAAGCAACAGGAATTCTAATTCATTGCTGGTGGGATTGCAAAATGGTCTAGTCACTTTGAAAATAGATTGGCAGTTTCTTACAAGGCTAAATATAGTCTTATCACAGACCACAGCAGTCATGCTCCTTGGTATATTGCCAAACTTATTTGGAAATATATGTTCACACAAAAACTTGTGCATGACAAATAAAAAAGAAAAGAAAAGAAAAAAAACTTGCACATGAATAATTATAGCAGTTATACTCATAACTGCCAAAAGCTGGAAGCAACCAATTGGTCCTCCATAGGTGAAGGGACAAACTATACAGTGGAATATCCATAAAATATTAGGATATTAAATGTAGCATAAACTAGATAGAATAGTTTGGCATATAATAAGAGATCAGTAAATGTGAAATATCATCAAAACCAATATAATTTAATTTTGAAATGATATAAGCTTTATAGTGCAAAAACATAATACTTAAAATTATTGCTCAAAATATATATGGGTTGAAAAAATGTTTCACAAAATCCACCACTCATGCGTGATAAAAACTTAAGCAAACAATTTACAGATGTCTAAGCATGGAAAGTCATGAAGGAAAACTTAAAGGCATATTAATAAGTGAAAAAAGCCAGACTAAAGGCTATAAAATGTGTGATTCCAATTTTATCACCTTCTTAAAAAAGCAAAACTATAGAGATAGTAAAATGATCTGTGGCTGCCAGGAACTTAGGGAGTAATTGAGAGAATTAAATAGTTAAAATACAAAAGAATTTTTTTTGTTGTTACAGTGATCAAACTCTTCTGTATCATGCTATAATGACAGATGTGACACTCTGCATTTGTAAAAACCCACTGTGATGGTTAATATTGAGTGTAAATTTGATGGGATTGAAGGATGCAAAGTATTGTTCCTGGATGTGCCTGTGAGGGTGTTGCCAAAGGAGATTAACATTTGAGTCAGTGGAATGGGAGAGGGAAGCAGACCCTCAGTCTGGGTGGATACCATCTAATTAGCTGCCAGTGCCGCTACAATAAAGCAGTCAGGAGAAGATGGAAGAGCAGACTTGCTAAGTCTTCCAGCCTTCATCTTTCTCCCATGCTGGATGCTTCCTGCCCTTCAACATTGGTCTCCCAAGTTCTTCAGCTTTTGGACTCTTAGACTTACACCAGTGGTTTGGCAGGGGCTATCAGGACTTTGACCACAGACTGAAGCTGCACTGTCAGCTTCCCAAGTTTTGAGGTTTTGGAACTTAGACTGATTCACCACTAGCTTCCTTGCTCCTCAACTCGAAGATGGCCTATCATGGGACTTTATCTTGTGATCATGTGGTTCCATTCTCCTCATTAAATTCCCTTTCATATACACATAAACCCTATTAGTTCTGTCCTTCTAAGGACCCTAATACAAATTTTAGTAGCAAGACAATTTATTCTATTAGTCTGTTCTTATGCTGCAATAAAGAACTGCCCCAGACTGTATAGTTTATAAAGGAAAGAGGTTTAATTGATTCAAAGCTCCACATGGCTAGGGAGGCCTCAAAAAACTTACAATCATGGCAGAAGGGGAAACAAATACATCCTCCTTCACATGACATCAGGAAGGAGAAGAATGAGAACCAAGCAAAGGGGAAAGTCCCTTGTAAAACCATCAGATCTCATGAGAACTTACTATCACAAGAAGAGCATGGAGAAAACTGCCCTTATGGTTCAATTACCTCCCACACCATCCCTCCCACCACAGATGGAGTTTATGGGAACTAAACTTCAAGATCCAATTTGGGTGGGGACACAGCCAAAACATATACTCACAAAACTTTATAACAAAAAGAATAATCCTAAACATACGTAAATTTATCATTTGAATGTTAGGAAAAGCAGGATGGAATACAGAGTCTACAAGAGAATCTAACTATATTATAAATCTTTGAAACAACATCACTGTAGGAGATGGGATGAAAAGTTACTGACCTCAATAACTTTGGAAATAATAGGACTTTTTAAGACTAAAGGCAGGGAAATTGTACATAAACATTGTATTCTAGTTGTACCCTATAGGGGTATAGGTTAAAAATTCTGAGACAACTACATATGCCTACTAGAATTAAATAACTAAGTAAATGTTTGGAAGATGGTGGGAGCTGGATTTTACACTGCTGAGTTGGAAGGTTACGGAAAAGCAATACATACGAAGAGGTTAAATGATCCATCTACTAGTAGATTGGAGTGGAAGATGTCAATATAAATCCATGTTTAATTTAGATACAAAAGATGAAATTCTTCAAGCTTAGGCCACTGAGGACTTATAGTTGGCTCCTGTGTCCCTTTGGCATACCCTCCTCCTTATGGGGTTTAATTCTCTTATTATTATCACTTCCTTACTCTCTGGCATACTCCAGAATAGTCTTAGATATTTCCAGCCCCAGTTAGAGAATGGGCCACTTTTCCAAGAAGCCAGGTTTCTTTCACTGGGGAAT